>CAUYUJ010021837.1:730479-755479 GCA_963575745.1 Prorocentrum cordatum | reverse complement strand
TGTCATCGTCTTCAGCATCGGCATCGTCATCAGCATCATCATCATTAGCAGCACGATCATCATCGTCATCACCATCGTCATCGCCATCGTCAGTACCATCCTCGTCATCACCTTCGCCATCACCGCCATCATCACCATCATACTCGTCGTCGCCAACGTCGTCGTCATAATTAGCATCTCCAACGTCAGCAGCAGCCGCAGCAGCAACAGTACCATCGGCATCATCATCGTCAACATGATCATGATCTTCACTCCCATCATCATCATCATCATCACCATCGTCATCATCAGCAGCACCATCATCATCATCATCATCATCATCAGCATCATCATCACCACCACCATCATCGCCACAAAACTACCGACACAATTATCAATATCAGCAACATCAACCTGCTCATCATCGTCGCCGTAGCCACTGGCGTCGTCATCATCGTCAACGGTGGAACCGGCATCGTCATGATCATCATCATCACCATCATCATCGTCAGTATCATCAGCAGCAGCAACATCGCCATCATCATCGTCAGTATCATCAGCAGCAGTATCACCATCACCATCATCATCGTCAGCATCGTCATCGCCATCGTCATCGCCATCGTCATTGCCATCCTCACCATCGCCGTCGCCATCACCACCATCACCATCATCATATTCGTCGTCTCCATCGTCGTCGTCATCATCAACATCATCATCAGCATGATCATCAGCATCATCATCAGCAGCAACAGCAGTATCATCGACATCACCGTCATCATGATGATCATCACCATCCTCATCATCACGATCATCAGCATCACCACCATCACCATCATCATCAGCATCATCATCACCATAATCACCAGTATCATCACCACCACCAACATCAACGTCATCATCATCACAAACACCATCACCGTCAATCACTGCCATCAGCATCATCATGGCCATCGTCAGCATCATCACCTCTATCAGCATCATCATCAACAGTATCATCATCATGATCACTACCATCAGCATCATCGTGGCAATCGTCGTTATCAGCATCGTCATCATCATCATCATCATCATCATCACCATCGTCAGCATCATCATAGGCAGCATCGTCATCATCGTCATCATCAACATCATCATCAGCATCAGCCTCATCATAATCATCAGCATCAGCCTCATCATAATCAACAGCATCAGCATCATCAGCATCAGCATCACCATCAGCATCCTCATCAGCATCCTCATCAACATCATCATCACCATCACCATCACCATCACCATCACCATCATCATCATCATCATCATCATCATCATCATCATCATCATCATCATCAATGCCATCGCCACCGCCACCGCCATCGCCATCGCCATCATCATGACCACCATCATCCCTCCACCCTCTGTGCGTTTCCTCCTCGCAGTGCACAGGGAGGCCCACTCCTCCGTCACGAAAAAGGCTGACGGGCTATATACAGCTCTTTCTCCCGCGGAGGCACGCTGCAGAAAACGGCCTCCCGTCCGAAGGCGAGGAAACAGCGTGGCCGAGCCGTGGCGCACGGCTCCCAAGAAGCGTGGTCGGAGGCGGGAAGGAGATAAGAGAGAAAGAGGAGGCGGCGGAGGAAGTGAGGAGGGAGGGAGGCGGAGCAGGAGCAGGACGGCGAAGAGGAGGGTGGAGTTCCCCGAGCTCACTGAATTGGCAACGCGCCACAGGAAGAGCAGCAGCACAACAAAAATTACTGGCGAAGTCCTGGCCCGGCCCCTGCCTCGGCCTCGGCTGGTCCCGGCCCCGGCCCTGGCCCGAGTCCCAGCCCCGGCCCCAGCCCTGGCCCCGGTCCCGGCCTGCCCCAGCTCCCGGCCGGACCCAATCCCAGCCTCGGCGCCGGCCATGGCTCCAGCCCCGGCCCCGGCCCCAGCTCGGGCCCCAATCCCGGCCTCGGCCATGGCCATGGCCCTGGCTCCCGGCTTGCTCCGGCCCCGGCCCTGGCCCAAGCCCAGGTCCCAGCCCCGGCGCCCTCCAAATCTACACTCCATGGCCTCCCAAATGCCTAAGATGCCGAACCTACCTTCAAACCGGCAACCGGCGTCGTCGTCAACATCGTCAACATCCTGGCCATTTTCTTCCTCCTTCTCCTCCTCATGATCGCCACGCTCTACTCGCCCCTGCCTTTCCTTCGCGCCCCCCATCCACCTGTACATGCGACCCTGCTCGCCTCACTCTCCTCCTATTCATTCCCCCCTGTGCTCCTACTCTTCCTCATCCACCTCTTCCGCCTGTCCCCCTCCTCATCTTCCTCCCCATGCTCCGCGCCCTCCTCCTCAACCTCAGGGTCGGCGGCATCAGCCGTACGACCTTCGCAATACTACAAATGTGTAAAAAGAATGCGCGCGGCGCTGAAGCGAGAGCCACATGTTGAAGACAAACCGCCCTCCACCCTTCAAGCTGCTGCATACTTTTTAGACGAATGCGCGCGGCACTAAAGCGAAAAACACATGTTGAAGACGACCCGCCCTCAATCCGTGAAAAATCTTGCTAATTTGTTGAAGCGAATGTGTGCGAAGCAAAGGCGAAAACGACGTTTTGAAAATGATCCGACGCAAGTGGTAAGCGTCAGTACCATAAGCGGTGGCGAAGTCACAGGCGAAACGACAGGCCCGCCCTGCTGACACGTCTGTGGGTGCGACAGGGTGGAGTTCTCCCTAAAGAACAGGGATGGCAGAGGAGGAGGAGCAGGAGGAGGACTCGAACGAAGGTTTAATTGTGGCCGCCAACGCGGCGCGACCAACACACCACCCTGCCGAGAGCAGGAAGCCAACGGACAACATGGCGTGCGAACGCATGACTCTCTCGTCACTCGAGGCTTTGCTCCAGGCCGCCTCGAGTGCCCAGCCAGTCGGCAGCCTCCTCTTCGGGGTCAAGAGGCCATGCCGGCACAGCGGCACCCTTCCTGGACACTTCTGCAGCATCCTCGGGAACCAAGCTCTGCCCACCCAGCCTGAAACCAGTCCCCTCTGACGCCCCAACACCCAGCGAATGCCCCACGGACGGACCAGGACCCAAGATCCCAGGACCGTCCCCCAGGGATCCGCATGCACTCGGCCGCGACCATCTTACCAGTCTGTTTGGTGGAGTGCCGCCAGGACCGATCCCGGTGGCCCTTCCCGACTCGGGTAAAGACCCTTCCTAATTCTCGAGAGGTTCTCTGACCTTTCCGAGTAATGCCAGGGCAACGCCCGAAGAAGTGACGAGGTCAACTGTAACGAACGTGCCGCAGCACGCACAGACGTGCAACTGAGATTTCGGCCTGGAACTCATCGTGTGCGTGCAGTGGGCCTCCACCCTCGAGCTCTCTTGGGCGTCCCTGGAGGTCACACAAGGTCCCGAGCTGCCTCTGGGGACCTGGGGGATGACAGGGGCCCTGCACTCCATTACACAAAGTTGAGGAAGAAACCTGCGGCGCACAATCTGCATGCAAGCACTGCAAGACCACCTCCCCCCATTCTTCTGGAGGGAGTGGGTCGAGGAGGAGATAAGAGTCGGAGGCAAGACCTGGGGATCCTCCTGCCTCTCTGCTCCCGCTCCGCTCTCCTGCTGTCCGCCTCCAGCGTCAGCTAAAAGGCTCGTCTGGCTCTGGCTCTCACCAGGGCCGCTGTCGCATCCCAAGCATCCGCCTGGTCAGCTATCTGAGTGCAAGGCTCCTCTCACGCCAACTCCGCCGCCCTACACGCCCCCACATCTGCCATCGTGTTGCCCGCAGCCAGGAGAACATCCCGCGGGGTGCGGAGCCTTGCATTGTTCTCCTCCGCAGGCGAGGGCATCCACTCAAGGGTGACTGGGCCACGGCCACGGGCCTGGAGAGGAAGCCCACCTCTACTTCGGCTAACGCTACGTGCCGTCCAAACTTTCACCAACGCCTCATGGTCGGTCACCTCATGCTGGGGCCCAGCGGTGCCGTCCAAGGCCAACACCAGCGCAAGTGTTTCAGCTCTCGGGGCGCTCTGCTGAAAACCAATCCACGGCGCAGCTATCATCGAGCCTAGCTGCCAACCCGCAGGTCCCTTCGACAAGGTGGTGACCACTGCTCCGCAGCGTCTCCTCCTTGGGTCGTTCGAGAATCGTCCCCCGACCCGACCCCGAACACCGTTATTACCTTTCCCTACCAATGGTCGTCCAGGCATCCTTCGCCAAACTAAAGGGTCACATCCTGGAGCGGTTCTTCGTTAGACATCGGGCTCAGGAGGAGGTGGAGGAGGGACCATAGGAAACCCAGACACTCATCAACGATGTTGGGATGAACCCTCCCTCCAAACTCCCTCTTCATGGGTCCCTGCATTAATTCCCACCGAGGAAAATGCCCCGATGGAGACAACCGTTTGAAGATCCTGAAGCGTGCCAAAACTCCAGTTTCGGGAGACAAACGCCGCGTATCAACCTGACTGTTGCGTCTTAACGATCCTGAATCGTGCCAGAACACGATTCCTGGGACTTCAACACCGCGAATCAACGTAACGACTGTGGCATGGCAATCCTGAATCGCTCCAGAACACAATTCCTGGTACGTTAACCATGGGAATGTGCGAAACGCTTGCACATGGTCAAGACGAATGTGCGCGGCCCCAAGGCGAGAGCCACGTTTTGAAAAGGAACCACATTTTGAAATAATGAAACGATTGTAAGGTTTAAAGAAAATGACCTGCGCGGCGCCAAAGCGAGAGCCACATGTTGAAAACGGCACGCCCTTAATCGGTGAAACTTTTGCACACATTAATAAGAGTGTACGCGGCGCTGCGGCAAGAACCACACATTGAAAACGGCCCGCCCTCAATCCGTGAAACTCTTGCAATATTTAAAACGAATGAGCGCGGCGCTGATGCGAGAGCCACATGTTGAAAACGACCCGCCGTCCATCTAGGAAACTGTCGTCAATCCTGAGCTGCAGGATGATAAATGTTAACGAAGTCTCAGGCGACAGGGAGGGATTATGTATAAGGAAAAACGGAGGAGAAGGAGGAGGAGAGAGTAGACCAGGAGCGGATAGAGGAGGAGGATGGGGTAGACGAGGAGGAGGAGGAGCAGGAGGAGGAGGAGGAGGCCCCTTGGACCCTCCACCCCCTCTGCTCCGCCCCTTTCCGCCCCCCACGCTGGGGCTGGCGCCGCCCGCTTCGCCGCCGCACCCTCGCGCAGCCGCCGCGCAGCCGGCTCCGCGGCCCCGGCGGCGAAGGAACGCCGCAGGCCTGCACCGCGCCCCGCGGGGGGGGGGGGGGCGGAGCGCAGCGGGTGCTGGGAGCCCGCCCGCCCCCAACACGGTGCGGTGAGAGACCTTGCGGCGA
Organism: Prorocentrum cordatum; assembly: GCA_963575745.1. Classification (NCBI taxonomy): domain Eukaryota; class Dinophyceae; order Prorocentrales; family Prorocentraceae; genus Prorocentrum; species Prorocentrum cordatum. The sequence goes on along the minus strand of CAUYUJ010021837.1, from coordinate 750,178 downwards.
CCTCGAAATCCGCAAAGACCCCACTGCACAGCCCGTCACCGAACGTTGTTGGTGACCTCGGAAGCCCCAGTCGCCCCGCCCAGGGGCGGCCCTGCGGAGGAGTGGAAGGAAGGGGGGGAGGGCGGCCGGCGGAGGCCAGTCAGGGAGCCGCGGAACGTCTTGGAGGAAGTGGCCGAGGGAAGTGGCCGCGCGTGGCGGTCGCCAGCGTCGCGGCGGCCGCGGTGGAGAGACACGGCGATCTGTCCCTCCTCCCTCACCCTCCTCTTCCTCCTCCTCCTTCTGGGAAGGAAACAGGGGGACGGTGGGAAGGAGGGAGGGCGAAACGGTCTGTTAACCATCGCCGACTGCACTGGTTCCATGTTGCGCAGGCCCTACTGACACAGCAGCAGATATTCACCATTGACGACGACGACAACAACGACAAGCACGACGACGACGACGACGGCGACGGCGACGGCAGCGGCGGCGGCGGTGGCGGCGGCGGCGGTGGCCGGGGCGGCGGCGGCCACGGCTGGTCTCGGCTGAGAATGGACTCGGGCCCCATTCTGTGGAGTCGTGGAGATGTGGCGCCCCAATCGCGTGGCCTCCCGCCGTCACCGTCACTCGGGACCACGCGCGGTCCCAAAGGATTCCCCCCTCCGAGGTCCACTGTGAAAGAGACCTGGGGGCCCGAAGATAGAGAGACTGCCGACAGTCCTCTTCAACATCCTCCTCCTCGTTATCCTCCCCAGCCTCTTCACGATTATTCCATTGATTCTCGCTACTGGTCCGTGATCGCATGAGAAATGCGTGATGAGATCAAGCTCACCGAGCCTGCCCTGACACCCGTCATAGCCCATTCCCACTAAGGCCTCACACCATCGCAAGGTTGGAAGTCACCCCCGTCCTCCTGCATAGACCCACCTCGAACCCTCCTCTCCAACCCCTCTCCTTGCGAGAAGGAGCGTCCGGAAGGACGAACCGCCGAACCCCACTTCCGCCACGCACGACACTGTAAGTTCGCTCGGCCCCTCACTCTGACAGGACGCTGTCGGCACCTCCCCGACGATCACCGTCGCCGAGGGGACGAAGAAGCTGACCAGAAAGAGGAGGAGGATGACGACGGCGTCGACGACGACGACCAGAAGAGTGACCCTGCAACTGCCAGTCGCCCCACTCCCCGCCAAGGAGGCAGGCGGCGGCGCCGGGGCAGCGCGTGCCTCCCCCTGCCAGCATGGCCTCCGCCTGGGCACCCGGAGCGGAGGCTCGGTCGAGGAGGCGGGTGAGCCTCCAGAGCCGCGCAGAGCTCCCCATCCTGGGCGAGGAGAAGAACACCCCCACCCCCACCTGAGTGACGAAAGAGAACGAGTATTACGCAAGGATGCATACAGCGACCGTACGCGATGGCTTACGCGGGCCGTCAGAGCGGCACGCTGCAGTGGAAACGAGGGCGCTCACGCGCGACCTTAGACGGGCAGCTTACGCGCGCATGTCGGCGCAGGCGAGCCCGTTTCCCTGCGTCCCTCACCTGGCCACCCTCTCCAGAAGGGGGGCGGGGCTAGGTGGTGGTGGTGGTACCCTTTGATGTGCCGCCTTTGCGGAACATTCTCACATTCGGGCCTCGAAGGTATCTGGCCCAGCCTTCTGTGACAACTCAAGGGGGCCTCCCAAGTAATTGGACTGGCTCTTGCAAATCGACGCTAACGGACGCTCATCGACGCTAATCGACACCAGTCGACGCTATGTCGACGCTAACTCATCGACTACCAGACGCTAGCGCACGCTAATCCACCCTAACGACGGAAATGCGAGGGCAAGGCTCCCATGAGTTGCTACCGAACCAGCCCCAGGTGGGGTGGAGGTGCGCTTTCTCGCTCAAGTCGAATGGGAAAACCGAATCGGCAATCCAAATACGCACGTCGGTTCGGCTGAAAGCGGCAGACAGATCGGACGGCATCGAAATCGACGCGCGGCGGCCCGAGCCGAAGCCTGCACAGCCAAACCCAAACCGAAGTCGGAATTCGGAGTCGAATCAAATCGACCATCGAATTCCTCGAAATCGAACCGATTCGAATCGACAATGTCGAAGCGGCTCTCGCCTCTTCCCCTCCAAGGGCGTCCGGGAAACCCCATGCGGCACAGGCGAGCCCTTCGCCGCCAGCCCGAGACGGGGGATCATCCAGCCCTCGAGGGCTTGCAAGCCACCAGCTTCCCCACTGTCAACGCCTCAAGCGAGCGCACGACGTTCAAAACGACCTGCCATCCATCGGTGTTCCATAAACCTTGTTTAGAAGCCTCCCAGACGGTGTCTGAGTAGATGGGGTCGGGTGCTCGCAGCGCGTCGGCGATACATCGGCGACTTGGGCAGTGCGTTGGCGCCGTGGGCGTGGCGAACATCGGGCTCCACATCGAGCCGCATCGGCGATGCATCGGCGATTTGGCGCGATCCTCCGATCTCGTCTACTCGGACCCCACTTGGGAAGCCTAGATTGTTCACGCTGTTGGACATTTCGAGCTCCGAGACCATGCAACGACGTAAGGACCCCTGGGCCGACACGCCCGGGGCAGACCTGCCGACACGCCTGGCGGTTCGACGAGGAAGCGATGCTTCGAAGGAAGGGTGGACGGCAGGGCGCGAGCTACACGGTGTTTCCGCGCTCGTTTTATTGTCGTTGTCCCTCGTTCTGTCTTTGTTCCGCCGTTGTTGCAAAACGACATTAAACGGAAAGCGGCCCAAGATATCGCCAAAACACCATGGAGCTCGCGCCCTGGCATGAGAGCAGGAGCAGGGAACGACGACACCACCACCATGGTCCAGGAGCAGAGGGCTCACGTGGTGGCGTGGCGTAGCGTCCCTGCTTGTCGGCACCCCGCTCGAGACAACTCCAACCTCCAGCTCGGGACCGACCGTCCCGCCAGTCCTGTAACTAGGCCTACCACGAAATGTTAGTAGATCCAACAAAAAGTTCTAAGATCAAAGAGCTGGTTCTTAGAACATGAACTCGACGTGTTGAAACAAGACAGTCTCAGACAGAAATGCTCTAGGAACATCTCGCGCAGACCACAAGAAGTTCTCAGAACACTCTTTGGTGGGCCTCTGGGCAAGCCAGGACGCTTCACCACTGCTTGAGTCGTGGGGCGGTGGCCGAGTACAGGGTCCAGTGGCGGTGGTGGTGCCGCTTCTCCCTCCTCCGGCAGCGGGGCCGCCCAGCAGCGGGGACACGACGCACGCCTGGCGTCGGCGGCGGCGGCAGCTGCGCCGTCTCGCACGCGCGGAAGCCCGCGCGCGCGGCCCAGGCGCAGAGGCCGGCTCGAGCCCGAGGGCGCACGCGGCCGGGGCAAGCGCGGCGGGGAGGGGATGCCAAGAGCACACGGCCAAAGACGGCGCAGAGTGGGAACCGAAGAGGTCCCCGAGAAGGCCTCGGGCCCCCTCTTGGGCATCCGGGGCACAGGGGCCCAAGGATGCCTGCCCTTGGGCCCCGAAGGAGCTCGAAAAGCCCCCAGGATGGCACCAAGAGAGCTCAAGAACTGCTCAAGAGGGGCCCAAGAGGTTCCCGAAGGGGCCCTGGAGTCTCACAGAGTTCCTCTGATCAGCAGGAGGCAGAGGTAAACCCTCCTCCCTGCGAAGAGGAAAAGCGAATGAGGGAGAAAGCAGGATGGCATGTCTCATCCCCCGGTCACCCTCCCGTTCCTCTTCCTGGTGCTTCTGTTCCTCCTCCTCCTCCTCCTTCTCCTTCTCCTTCTCCTCCTTTTCTCCTCATCCCATTCCTTCATATCAACAGCATTATCAACGTGATCGACACCATGAACCCCCCTCCTCCTCCTCCTCCTCCTCCTCCTCCTCCTCAGCATCATCATCATCAGCATCATCACCATCAATCATCATCACCATCAATCATCATCATCATCATCATCATCATCATCATCATCATCATCATCATCATCATCATCATCATCATCATCATCACCATCAATCATCATCCTCATCATCATCATCATCATCATCATCATCGTCATCATCGTCATCATCGTCATCGTCATCGTCATCGTCATCGTCATCGTCATCACAATCATCATCATCATCATCATCATCATCATCAGCATCATCATCAGCATCATCATCGTAATCATAATCATCATCACAATCACCATCATCATTATCATCATCAACATCATGTTCAGGATCATCACCGTTACCATTAACAGTCCAATCATCACAGCCACCACCGAAACAACCCTCACCATCGTCATCATCAACAGCAGCATGATCATCATCATCATCATCATCACGTGATCATCATCATCAGCAGCATCATCATCATAGTCACCAGCACTATCACCACCAGCATCATAAGCATCAGCATCAAGATCAGCATCATCATCAGCATCAGCATCATCAACATCATCAGCAACATCATCATCGTTATCAGTGTCACCATCACCATCAACATCATCATCATCATCATCATCGTCATCATCATCATCAGCGTCATCATCACCATCCATCATCCATCATCCATCATGCATCATCCATCATCCATCATCCATCATCATCATCATCATCATCATCATCATCATCAGCATCAGCATCATCATCATCATCATCATCATCAAAATTATCCATATGCCTCCATCCTCCTCCGCCTTCTCCTTCTCCGCCTGACCCTCCTCCTCCTCCTCCTCCTCCTCCTCCTCCTCCTGCTGCTCATCCTGCTCCTCCTCGTCCTCCTGCTCCTCCTCCTCCTCCTCCTCCTCCCCCTCCTCCCATCCCTCCTAATGTTCCTCCCTCCCTCTCCCACTCCCTTCCTCAGTCCCCTCCTCGTCTTTCGGCCAGTCCTGCGGCTGGTGATCAGGCACAGGGTTGTTCCATCTGGCACGTCGTCGAGGGTGTCCTGTGGGCGAGCGGTGGGGAGGGCGGGAAGAGAGGGGGGGGGCGGAGCAGGAGGAGCGGCAGGAACAACATACAGGAGGGAAGAGTTCGCACCCGCTGGGACGGCGTGTCCAAGCCTGTGGGTAACAAGCACCCCGGGCCTTCCTCGAAAAGGCGGGAGGCGCCGCATGTCAATGGCAGGGATGGCAGAAAGCAGCCTCCCCACTGGCGCGGTCGAAGGGGCCCCGACTGGAAAGAACAATAGGGGCGTGGCGATGGGGGCGTGGCACGCCCCTCTGCGCGCCAGCGAGGCCTCGGCTTTAAAGCACGTTCTGGCGTGCGCGCCTCGGAGCCTAAAGGCGGCGCCGCGGGGGGGGAGCACCCCCAGCCGCGGCCCCCAGAATGACCTTTTGGTGCGCGGCCCCTAGAGTAACCTATGGCGCCCGTGCGGGTCCTACGCAGCAGCGGAAGCCGCTGCTGTCGCGCAGCATCAACGGTAGGCGGGGCGCGCCTCGAAAGACCCTTAGCGCCAGCGGCCAATCGCGGAATTCCGCCAATTCGACTCGAACGCCCCGGGGGGCAGCCCGAAGGCACTGCGAAAGCAAACGCTGCCCGGGACCACCACGATGATGGCTGGCACTGCCACTGCAAGGCCCCGTCGCGATAACGTCTGAACATGTCTGGCATCGTCGTGGCCAAAACCGGGACCAACAACGTGCACGGAATAGGTTCGAACATATTCAGGTAACTCTCCATGATAAAGAATCCCACTGGTCCAAAAATATGTTCAAAGAAATTCAAACATGTTCAACCATATATATATATACATACATACATACATACACATATATGTATACATAGAATCTGGACGATTCGGGATTCGGGCTGGGATTCGGGACCTGTCCTGGGGCGGAGAACGCGCCGCACAGTCGACCGCCCCCCGCCCCTCGGGAAACCAACGCGCGCTGTAGGATGCGCCGCGCCTGCGTTGCGGTCGATGACGAAAGGGGCGGGGGGGGTAACCTTTGCGCGCTCAGGTGCGAGCGAAACCCCGCGCTGCGGGCGCCGACGCGAGACCGATGAACTCAAACCAAAAGAACAACTGCGCAAAGCCGTGTGGGCCAGCACCAAGGGTCGATCCTGCGAAGGGTCACTCTTTCGTGTAGCCGAGGTCTGTGGATCGATGTGCCAGTCGATCTCAAGAGCCGGGGTGAAAAGTGCCAACGGTCCCACCCCAGCGGTGAGGTGCAAGCGCCTCCCCCCGCGTGAACCGAAGGGCGGGCCCCAAGAACCAGCGGCCGTGCAAGCACGGCCGCCCCCTGCTCCGCCCGGCCCCACGCCGACGGCACCAGGAGGCACCGCCAGCGGGGGGGGGGAGCAGGCCAGAACAAGGGGGGGGGCAGGGGCCCTGCCGCTCCTCGGCGCCTGAGGAGATGTACTAAGCTTCGTGGGGTTTTCGAATGGACCCAGAATGTTGGTCCCAACCCTTAGATACACGATGGGGTGTGTCCATCCTCGACAGGGGTGCGTCCGAATGGACACCTTGGGGTATATCCCAGGGCTTCCCTCCTATCTTGAGCGGCTTCGTTTTTCGTCGAAACTTCGGGGGTTGGGGAAGAACAACGGGTAGAAAAACAGCCTGTGATGCACACCACCCGAAGGGGGCCGAATGCGGTAAAGGTGAAAAGCCCCAGTCCGAAAAGAAGCAGGGCCCCAAGCCGCAACATGCACACGGGGCGTGTCCGAGGCCCCTCACGCGACGATGCACGCCATGAACCGCGCAAAGTGGTCCTGTCACTAAGCGGGCGTTGTGCATAGTGGCGCTCGCCCGGCAGACGGATGACGGCAGTGTAAGACGGTGGTCACGACAGCGGCGCCGAGGGGCAGCATGAAGCCTGGGGCTGGCGCCCCCAATGAACAACACAGCCTTCGGTCAGTCGTCGGACGGCCCGCGGCGGGTTACGGGCCTCGTCGTTGCCATTGCGGCAGTGCGGAGTTGAGCAGCACGTGGAGGAGAGCGGCCAGCTCTCGAGTAGCGATGGCCAGCCAGGCGAGCCCACGAAGGGGGGTTCTCATGGGGGCGTGCAGGAGGAGGAGCACGCCAACCCCTTCGCGACACGGGGTGAGGGGGATGGCGTGCGTGGCAACGTGTGGTCTGGCTGTCGTGTGGACATGGTGGCCCTGCTGGGAGGTGCCAGTGGTGTTCGTTGGCCACTCCACGATAGGGTCGCTGGGACCCACTGTGGGTTGGCGCAGGCATGTGGTTGCCTGGTCGCCAGGCGTGTGCGTCGGACGGTCAGCATTCGTTCGGCGGTTGTCGGTGGCTGGAGTCGGCGTGCTGTCGTTAGACGGTCGTCGGGCCATCGTCGGACGGGTGGCGGACGGGCGTAGCCATTCGGCGGACGCTGGTCTGCCAGTCGGCGGCGGGACGCCAAAGGGCTTCTCCCCGTTGGAAGATGGTCGGCGCCCTCCTCTGCGCGCGGCGCTCGATGCACACGCGCAGTGGGCCAGGTGGCTGCTGCGGGTGCTGCTGCCTAGTCGTCAGGCATGTGTGTCGTTCGGTCCACGTTCTTTCGGCGGCCGTCGGCGGCGGTTGTCGGCGCCTTATCGTCAGACGGTCGTCAGGCAGTCGTCGAACGGGCGAAGTCGATCGTCGGGTGCCGGTTGACGGAGTGCGTGTAGTCCTAGCATATCCTGCCCTACCTCCCCCGCATGCACCTCATCATCCGCTTCATCTCCTGAGGCCCCTGAGGCCGCTTGAGCCCCGCCTGGGCCCCCTTGAGGCCCATGCCCGCCGCTGCCGTTTGGGGCTCTGGGGCCTGCCAGGGCCCTTGACCATTTTACGGTCCGCCGCCCCGCGGGCGGCCGAGAGCGATCGGGGCAGCTGCCCCTCCTGGCGCGGCGCGCTGGAGAAAGAGAGCGAGAGCAGTACCCACCGCTGGCGAGGCTCCGCCAGTGGTAGGGGAGCCTGCTGAGGCAGGCGATCCACGGACATAGATAAGGGCCTCGACAGCGTCGAGGTGATAGACGGGTGCTCGGCTGCGCCGAGCAGGACTACAGCAAGGCTGAGTACGACTGCGTCGAGCTCAGCATCAGCAGGGTTGAGTACGACTGCGTCGAGCTCAGCATCACCATCGAGCAGCAACACCTTCAGCGGGAGACATGGCTCATCGAGATGACTATCCATCAGGAGACGCTGCAGAAGGATACAATCTCATCCCAGTCTGGGATGGGGCCCCGCAGGGTTGGCGCCGCTACAGGGACGACGTGGAGATCTGGGCCCTGGGCACCAACCTCGGAATGAACTACTGCGTGGTGGCCAGGCTGGTCTCGCAACTCAGAGGGGCTGCTCGGCGAGTCGGGCTGCGCATCCCTCGGAACCAGCTCCAGCCCCTCGCGGCAGTCGAACGACGCGCGACGCCGACGGCGGGATCCTAGAGGAGGGCCAGCCAGCGGACTACATGCGGGTCATCAACAACGTGCTGGCGGCGCTCGCGGCAACACTCGGAGGGCAATACGCGGTCAAGCGTGGTGAGACGATGTGTGACTTCTTCAAGGGTACCCGCTACAACCGCAGGGCTGGCGAGCGCATGACGGACTATGTTGCTCGCTTCGATGAAGGAGTCGTGCGGCTGGAGGATGATTGGCGTGAGGTTCGCTGACCAAGACGACATCCTAGGATGGTGGTTCCTGGAGAAGTGCTGCCTCACACCCGAGCGTCGGGAGAGTGGTCTCCTAGCTGCCAGACGTTAAGTACGCATATCAGGATATCAAGACGATTGTGATCCGAATATTCCCGACCCTGCATGCGACGGAGGCGAGACGGTCACTGCCCCAGCGGCAGCAGCAGCAGCAGCAGCAGCAGCATCGAGGACATCGACGGTTCGTACAGGGAGCGGGCTCTGGCGTGAAGGGCGTGAATGCCACGGAGCGCGAGGAGCCCCACGAGTACGACAACAACGGGCTCGACGAGGAGGCGGGCGAGTTCGACGAGGCCGACGAGGACGGCTACGGGGTCAATGAGATGGAGGTCTCAGAGATCCAGGGGTTAGTCCGCCAGGAGCTCGAGGCCCTCGCGACGGAGTTGGAAGACGCTGAGGTGGACATCTCGACCGAGCAGACCCAGGCCCTCGAGGAGGCGGCGCTGCAGGTATCCCAGTTGCCCGAGGCTCTCGAGGTGATCAGGGACGCTCGCGGCAGGATTCAAGGTCGAGACGGAGGTGGCAAGGCCAAGGGCAAATCACGTGGCACTGCTGCTGGACGAGGGGCCTCTGGGCAAGGCCGGGGCCCGCACGGCGGTGGCGGCAAGGGTCGTGAGTTGGCCGAGAAGCTGAAACAGCGCAGGTTGAAGTCGACATGCAAGGCGTGTGGGCTCCAAGGTCACTGGGCAGGCGATCCCGAGTGCAAGGCGCCGCGGGCTACGCTGGTCACGAACGCGGGCGACGACTCGGACTCAGGCCATGACGCTCTGGCTGTGTTGCGGCTGAAGGACAAGGAGTGGCTGGAGAAGCAGGTTCTCTGAAACGAGCTGGTGCGCAAGGTCAAGGACCTCCTCAACGGGGTGGTCGACACGGCGTGCTCATCTCCGTGATGGGAGACGTCTGGTGGGAGGCCTACCATGAGGTGCTGCAGGAGATCGGGATCGCTAATCTGGTTGAGAAGGAGCAGATCACTGAGAAGTTCAGGTTTGGCGACGGCGGCACCCTCATGTCCTACGAGGCCTTCAGGTTCCCAGCCGTGGTCGCAGCCATGCCGGTCCTGGTTCGGGTCCGTTGTCAAGAGCGAGAAGCTCAGCCTACTGCTGGGCCGCGACTTCCTGGAGGCGATCGGCGCGGGCATCGACGTGGCGCGCAGGAAACTCACAGTGGGCTCAGGGTCCCAACCTTTGCTGGATTCCGAGAATCACCACTTCGCGCTGGAGCTGAAGCCCGAGAAGTACAAGGCCCTCTCCGAGGCGTACGCTGGCGGGGAGGAGCTTCCCCCCAAGCTGGGTCATCGTGCCCGGCCCTCACCTCCCCCGCGAGGTGGCATCGGTGCCCTAGTCCTGAAGGTCTTCGCCATCACGGTCACCGTGTGCTGTGCCGAGGCAGGTGAGAACAAGAAACAGAGCACGGAGATCAGCAGGCTATCCAGAACTGATGCCAAGGCCAGCGTCATGGAACACACCGAGCAAGACGGCGACCAGGTGGGCGCGAACGACACTTGGGTTAAGGCGCCGTCGACCCCTTCGGCTGCGGTCACTCCTGCGAGGTATTACCTACGTGGAGCATGCTCTGGGTGTTGCAAGGCCTCTGATTTGCTCGAGTGCCAAGTGTGTGGTATGAGTGCGTGCACGTCGTGCCTGCGGGGGCTGCAATGCGTTAGGTGCTACCACGGAGTCCCCCTCGAGACGCCTGCCGTCGGGAACGGCGCCGAGTTCGCGATTCAACATCAGGCGTGGAGGCGATTGCGCCGAGGCACGGCAGCCCAGCACAAGGCAGGAGTACGGCAAGCCAACACACTACACGAGCATGAAGTGAAGCCCTCCTTCGTGAGGAAGGCTTTGAACACACAGATCAACGGCACTATGGTATCTACGGCGTCGTGGGGCACAATAATGAACAAGACCAAGAAGGCCAGGCACGATGGTCGAGCATTGCTGCGAGATGGACAGCCTCATGGCGCAGACCTGGACCGCCTCAGGCGGACTGGCGTACCGACTCGGACTTCCAGCCGAGGATCTACGACAATACGGACACGCCCGAAGGCAGGCGACCTGCTGGAGAGGTCCGCCAAGACCGGGGACGGACGAGCTGATGTGCTGTGGGGCAGCCTGCCCTGCAGTCCCTGGTCCGCGCTGCAGAACTTCATGAAGAACAACGTCCGTCTGTCCATCGACCGGGCTGAGAGTAGGCACATGATCAAGCTGTTCACCGCGGAGGCGAAGCGGGCATTGAAGGTTGGAGCTATCGTGGCGTTCGAGTGGTCCCTCAACTACCACGGCTGGAGGGAGCCTGAGGTCCTGGAGCTCAGGAGCCTGCTGCCCTTCGAGTGCGTGTTCGACGGCTGCGCCTGCAACCTGAAGGACAACAGGACCAACAAGTACGTAAGGAAACCATGAAGGTGCTCACCAATCACCAGCCGTTGCAGAAGTTCCTGAACATGAGATGCTCGCGGAATTACAAACACCCCCAGGGCCGCGAGTTCAACAAGGTGACGTCTAAGAAGACAAGCCTGTACACCAAGGGGCTGTGCAGGGCGGTGGTGAAGGGATTCCTGAGGGGCATCGCGGGCGTCAACTACACTCTGGTCACGCTGCAGACCGATCCCGAGGGCGAGGAGATCGAAAAAGAGCTGCAGGGGATCCTGGCGGCCTTGCCGGCCGAGCAGAGGATCACGCTGGTCAGGACTGTGACCAGGATGCACACCAACCTCGGACATCCTGGCAATCGGGCGTTGGCAAGGGCCATACGGCTGGCGGGCGGTTCGAAGTACGCCATTGCGGCAGCCTTGGTCCATCATTGCCCTACGTGTCTCAAGCTGGCTTCGCCCCCAGCGACGGCTGCGTCTTTGCTCAGAGATCGATGGAAGGAGTTCGGAGATTACCTGGCAATCGACACCTTCGAGCTGGCGGATGCCCAAGGAGTTCGTAAGGTGTTCCTGAATCAGATAGACATGGCGTCCAAGTACCAGATCGTCACATCCGTCGCCTCTCGAAAGCCGACGGTTATTTGGCAGGCCATGCTGGACTCATGGCTGCTGACGCTCGGGGTCCCGAATGTCGTGATGACGGACATGGGCGGCGAGTTCGAGCGCGAAGTCAAGGAGGAGCTGGAGTACATGGGCTCAAGGATCGTCTCGAGTGCGCCCTACAGTCCGACGCAGAATGCCATATGCGAGAGGCATGGCCAGACATGGAAGGCACACGCACGTGCCTTGGTCTCCGAGTTTTTCCTCAGCTTCAAGAAGGACGACCAAATCAAATGTATGACGGCATCCATCAACTACGCAGTGCACTCGCAGCGGTTGGCCCCTCAGGGTATTCACCCTCGCAGTGGGCGCGAGGCCGCGGCATCAAGCTTCCCTACCAGCTCCTCAGCCAATATGGCATCCCCAGGCTACAACAGCGGATGTTGGACGATGGAAAACCCAGTTTCAGACAGCGTGTGGGTCTCCTTAGCGCCGCCAGGCGCTCTGTGGCCGCCCTCGAGACGAACCACAAGATCAGCGAGGCCTTCCTCGCCAAGAGCAGAGCTACCAAGACGGCCCCAGTTGCAGCGACCTAGCAGGTGGGCGACCCGATCTTCTACTGGAGAGGCCTTGGGAAGGTCCGCGCCAAGCGCCACTGGGCCGAGCGGTGGCACGGCCCAGCTGTCGTCATCGGGCATGAGGCCAACAACCTGTGGCTGGCGCACAGCAACCTCACCATCAAGGCGTCGGACGGCACGTTCGCGCTGCAGAGGCGTCGGAGCTCATCGATTGGAAAGATATCTTCGAGCGTGCTACGGGGACGATTGGTCAGCCTACGGCCAGACCGACCTGGTGGCCACCGCCCGGGGAAGGTGAACAGACCAGTCTCATGGAGGTGGACGACGAGACTCCACAGGTGGCGGAGCCACCGCCTGCCGACTTCAGTCATAACCAGACGTATCTGGACATGACCATCGACGAGCACGCAAGGGCACCCATGGACGTCGAGCGACCCGAGGGCATGGAGGAGGTTCCCTACATGCCGCCGCCTTCCAGCAAGCGTCGGCGGCACATCGACTGGGACAAGAAGTCGGCGGAGCAGGACCCCACGCCCTTCCCGCAGCTCATGGTGGAGGGTCCTGACTACATGGCCGAGCCGCCAGGGCAGGTGCGGCCTCTGTCTCCGCGGCCGCCTGAGCCGCATGTGAAGTTCGACGAGGAGACTCCGCAGCTATAGCCACGGTATCCTCACCTACAGCATCACCATCATCAGAAACACCATCTTCCTGATCTTGATCCTCCTGATCCTCCTGATCTCGACCCTTCGAGCCCATACCCCCAAGTGGACGAGGAGACGCCGCAGCCACCTCCACAGCATGACGGACATCATATAGAGGCTGCAGAGGCGGACGAGGTACCAGACCAGGAATTCCAGTACCAGGACGGCGACGGTGACGCGTTCCAGGACGGCGAAGAGGAGCAGGACTGGTACCAGGATGGGACCGATCAAGGAGGAGCGTCGGGTCCTGGAGGAGCGGTACCCTCGAGCTCGGCGCCCGCCGCATCTTACCCTACGCCGTTCAAGCCTGTCCGTTACGACCCCCTCGATGACGTGCCCTCCTTGATCAAGCAGGGAAGGAGGCCGAGTGACCTCAAGTTTGAAACCAGAGCAGCACGAGGGGAGCCCGGACAGCCTCAAGAGAAGATTGCGCGACAGGCGATGGCGCTCCAGATCGAGGGTGACAGCGGGTGCTTCCTGACCCGAGCTGCGCGGTCCAAGGAGGTCGACGTGGACGCTGTCGCCGGGGACGACATCAGGGAACTCCTGGCCTCGATGGAGGACGAGTGGGAGAAGTGGCTCGCGTTCGGGGCTACAGGGCGATGCCTGGACCACGAGCTCAAGGAGCATCTGGCCAACGGCGCCACGGTGGTGGGCACTCGTTGGGTCGTCACGCATAAGCAGACGAAGCGGTCGAAGTCCAGGCTGGTGGTCCAAGGGTGCCAGGAGAAGTCCAGCTACATACGGAGCGACGCTCCCACGGGCTCCGTGGACGCGCTGATGGTCACCTTGGGCTTTATGGCCCAGCGAAGCTGGACAAGATGCTCACACGATGCCAAGTCCGCGTACCTGCAGGCCGAGGGCATCGACAGACTGCTGCTCATCAGGATGCCAAAGAGGCACCCTACTGACCCTGGGAATGTCTTCTACGCCCAGGGCTTCATCTACGGCACCAGGGACGCTGACTGGGCCTTGTACAAATATTTGAAGGCATGTCTCGAGAATAAGGGCACCTTCGAGTCTAAGCTGGAGCGCGGCGTCTACAGGCACCACATCAACGGAGAGCTTAAGATGGTGATCCATAGCCACGTGAACGATCTTCTGGTTGCCAGGCAGGTGGATTGTCCAGAGGCCGACCAGATCCTGAGCGAGATGACCAAGTACCTACTCCTGGAGAGGCGCGATCGGGAGTTTGAGCACTGTGGCGTTCACTTCATAAGACACCGAGAGCGGGATATACGTCACGAAGGCCAAGGCTATCAAGGCGGTCGAACAAATCCCGCTGACACCAGACCGGAAGAAGAACCAAGATGAGTCGGCGACGGCAGAGGAGTTGAGCGCATTCAGGAGTACCAATGGCCAGCTCCAGTGGCTAGCCCACCGGTCTAGGCCGGACAACGCTTTCGAGCAGAACAGGCTGAATCAGTGCACGTCGGACTTGAAGGTGAAGGAACTCATCGATGCCAACAAGCTTGCGCAGTACGTGAAGGAGAATATGGAGTACGGTCTGACGTTCAGGAGTTCAGGAGGGGAAAAGTGGACATCAAGACGGCTGCGGTGCTGGCTTATGGGGACTCGTCATTCGCGAACATGTCTGGTGAGAAGAGCCAGGCAGGTACCGTCTTATGCCTGACCAACTCGCCTCAGGACGTGGTGCAAGGCCAATTCGACAAGCAAGTTCCACTGGTGTGGGCAAGCTTCCGTGTGAAGAGGACGGTGCGGTCTGCATTGGCGGCCGAGGCCTACAGCATCAGCGAAACGATGGAGTACGGCCAATTCCGTCAGTTTCTTCAGGAGTTATACTCACCGCCGACTACGAAGCTGAAAGAGATCGAGTCCCTGTCCACCTCAAGACACGTCCTCGTGGCGACCGACAGTGACAACCTAAAGGTGGACAAGGACAGCGGATCGGTCGCAGACAAGCGGTTGCGGATTGTGGTTTCGATGCTACGCGAGAGTGTGCAGGCTCAGGAGAACACTACACTCGTTTGGACGAGGACTGAAGCGATGGTGGCAGATGGGTTGACGTAGAGCCTGGGATGCTTGGCTATCTTGATCGCACTTTTCAGTTCTAAGAGGTTCTCGATGCCACCCTCGAAGCGGAAGCGCCAGGCCGACAAGTCGGCATCGATTTGAATATCATCGACCTCGAGCTCGGCAACCCAATGGAGGAGCTCAACGTCCAGATCAGCGAGGGCGCCGACGAGCTGTACGACCAGGGGTGCATCGAATACCGCCAGTGCACCGAGGACGGCAAGATCGACGAGGTTGACATCCACGACTGGAGCGACTTCGGCAAGAGCTGGCATTTACGGCGCGATGGCCGTATCCCGAGTCGTCTATGCCACAGCGGCGGTGTCAAGCAAGACAACAAGTGGAGATGATAACAACGACATGTTTGTGGAGATTATATTGGCCATCCTGGCCTTGATGAGTATCACGCTGGTGTACCTCATGTGGCAGGTGAGGGCACTCAGCATTGCGGTGAAGTGTGCGCGTGAGGTCGATCATGTTCCGACCCTGGTTCCAGCACCTCGAGACATCCGAGATCGGGCACTGCAGCAGCAGCATGCTGAGTCAGGTCGAGTGTCGCCCCAGAGGTCGAGAACCACGAGACAATCTTGGAGACCGAGGAGGCTATCTTCGGAGAGGCCGTGGAGAGTATCGCGGACGTGGGCATCAAGATGTCCAGTCAGGTGGAGACGGGACCACGTCGCCGAGCTAAGAAGATTGAGGAGATCAAAACCGTCCCGGACGACCACGATTTCCAGGCCATTCGAGAGAATGGGGCCAATGAAGGACTCTGCGGCATCCCAGTCATCATCCAGGTCTCCGAGAAGACGTTCAGATATCACAACTCGATGGGAGTACATATTGGGAGAGATGAAGCTACCAAGGCCAAGGCGGGAGTGGCGTATTACGCGAGCCCCGAGTCCAGAGGTGATAAACTACGCATGCGGGGAGCATTCTGCAGTTACAAGGAGGCAAGGTCTGCGACGGGAGCTGCTGCGACGGCGTCATCCTGTGGTTAGACATCCATATTACGGCGTTCAAGGAACGATCTGATCAGATACATATCTATGAGCTTCATCACGGCCGATGCCTGAAGAAGCGTGGCAGCTACTCATCTGCGGGTCCGAAGGCCTGGAGCTGGCAGGAAGGAGGAGCCGACGGAGTGCGTGTATTCCTACCATATCCTGCCTACCTCCCCCGCGTGCACCTCATCATCCTCTTCATCCCCTGAGGCCGCTTGAGCCCCGCCTGGGTCCCCTCGAGGCCCATGCCCGCCGCTGCCGTTTGGGGCTCTGGGGCGTGCGAAGGCCCTTGACGATTTTACGGTCTGCCGCCCCGCGGGCGGCCGAGAGCGATCGGGGCAGCTGCCCCTCCTGGCGCGGCGCGCTGGAGAAAGAAACCGAGAACAATACCCACCGCTGGCGCGGCTCCGCCAGTGGTTGTGTTCCCCCGTTCGGCCGACGACGGCGCCATGGTGGCCGTTGGTGGGGTTACGCCCCTGGCTGCGGGCCGTCATGTCGGCACCTTCGTGGATAAGTGGAAGTACGGGAGAAGGCACGAGGCAGAAGGAAAGGGATAGGGGTTGAGCTCGAAGAGGAGACGCAAGGAGGGAGGGAGGAGGAAGTAGCGGGGAGCGAGGAGGGAGGAGCGAGAAACGAGGGGCGAGCAGGACGAACGGACGCTGGAAGGAGGGGAGGATGGAGGCGACAAGGGCTTTGGAGCACTGCTCCAGGACTGCGTGCGGCCTGTGCTCAAGCTCGTTCGCGCGCGCGCGTGCGCACAAATGCATGTGACAATGCACACACGTACGTCCGCCCATAAGCCTGGTGTTGTAATCACCTGCGCGCCTCCCACGACGGGAGATATTGAGACAGTCGTGCTTCACGAACTCCACGACATCCTGCTCTCGTGCCCCTATTCCACGCCTTCGGCCAAGGCTTACCCTTCCAAGCGCGTAGGAGTCATGGCCCGTACGCACCACAGGAATAGACATAAGGACATGTCTCAGACAGGACAGCAATAGTTTCGGATCCTCGTCGTTGAGCTTCACGCTGCCATGAAACAAGTTCTCCTGACGCTTCGTTGCTCTACTATGGCTCATCATTCGGCACATATCTCAACCTCGCTGATCCCTCTCGCCTCAGTACTGTTCGCTGCAACGTCTGGAGTGGCCAGAGATGCATTCGCTCTCTCTCTCTCTCTCTCTCTCTCTCTCTCTCTCTCTCTCTCTCTCTCTCTCTCTATATATATATATATATACGTAACACCCCGCAATTGCGGATAAGAGTGAGGAGGGGCCGGAAGGAGAGGGTGGAAATGAACATGAGGAACTGGCGGAATCGACCTCGGCGACTTTTTCAAAGCAAGAGCTGGGCTGCAGCGGCCGATTCGGGCAACGGCCCAACGAGGGGAACGCGCCGGCGCGCCTCTCCACGCACGGCAGTCCAGAAGCCCCCTGGGATTTGCTGGCCCGCCAAGCGCTTGGTCTCGAAGTCGACGATGCACTCCCGGACCGCCGAAGTGCGCGCTTGCGCGCGGTCGTCTGGAACAACAGCACGCAGTCGCCAAGCCTGGGCTTTGGTTTTGAAGTCGCACGCCACCGGAACGCCAGCGTTCACCCGCACAGAGCGCACCGGGCAAGAAATACAACTGGTCGGCGCGACGTCGGCAGCCACGCGCACGGCAGCCGTGCAGTTTGGGTACTCGTGCCAAGCACCTGGCCGTGCCAAGAGAGCCTCAAAGCATGAACGAAACAGGTCCTCAAGGAAACGGGTCCTGCAGTCCTGCACCCCAGAATCTCCCAAGGTCCCAAGGTCGTTGTTTGAAACCCCGAGGGCGCGCGGGGAAACCCTGGAGGGCGAAAACGGCGACAGAAATGGGGGACATTTTTCCTTGAGGCCCCCGTTCCGTCATGATGCAACTCGCGACGCGCAGCGGTGGCAGCTCGCAAGCCAGACTGGGAGCCACTGGGCGCGCGCGGGACGCCATGGCGCACGAGGCGCTGGACTTTGGGTTTCGCGCGCGCCTTCGGTGCCATGCTCGGGCCGAGACGGCTACGGAAGAAAGGCGGGAGGCGACCTCCACGCGCGCTCCCCCGGCGCGCCCTCCCGGCGCGCCCTCCCGGCGCGCCCTCCCCGCGCGCCCTCCCCGCGCGCCCTCCCGGCGCGCCCTCCCCGCGCGCCCTCTCCGCGCGCCCTCCCGGCGCGCCCTCCCGGCGCGCCCTCCCGGCGCGCCATCCCCGCGCGCCCTCCCCGCGCGCCCTCCCGCGCACCGCCTCCTCTTTGAGCCACGCGCACACAGGGACAGAGAATGACCGTTCGGCCCTCCTCACGCTGATATATATATATATATATATATATACATACATACATACATACATACAAATGATGTATAAATATACATGTGGATACCCTCTCTCTCACTCTTCAACGTAAGCTCGATTCCACGGTCTGAAATCACGTGCCCATGGCACACCGATGAAAGCTTCGACCGTGGTCTCCCCGCTGTTGTGACCCGACTTGTCCAGTGAAACTCATGCGTGTCTCTCCACCCTCCTCCAAAACACTTGGGGACTCTGATCAGATGGATGGCTCGCGTGTTGCGTACGACGCCGTCAACAAAGACGCAGGGGAACCCCCTACAACACGTTCGCGTGCACAATGAGAGACCCACGAATCTAACACAGGCCGCAATCCGCCAGAACACCGTCGATACTGAGCGGTCTGTGCACGCGTACCTTCAAGAACTCTGTGAATTTAGCTTTGTAAAACAGAGGATGAACCAACTTTACAAACATACATTGTCGACGGTCCGCACGGGTTCCCTGGATCTGCGCTGGACCCCGATGCCTGGCGCGCGGAGCGCGCCAGGGGCAGCGCCGGAGGCGCCGCCAGAGGGGTCCAGCGCAGATCCAAGAAATCCGCGTGGACTGTCGGAAGTTTATGCTCATGTTGTGTTTTCTTCTTCGGTGTATGCGAGGGCCCACGGCCAAACTTCAGGGCGCTCCTGGGCTCTCCCAGACTCTCCTCCTGGGGACGGCTCGCGCGACGAAATCAGAGACCCGAGAGGCCACAGAAGGTCTTGCAATAATTGCGGCTCTCAGACGACATGCCGAAAGGGAGCTCCCACAACGCGAGGCCACTAGATACCCACAACTTGTTCCTCCGTTCTCCTCCTCCTTGTCGTCCTCGTCCTCCTCCTACTCGCCCTTCTCTTAGACTGCTCATCCTGCTCATCCTTAAAATGCTCCCTCCCACGTACTACTCCGTTCCATGCTCCCATCCTCTATCCTTCCTGCCTCCGCCATACTCTCTTCTGCCGCTCTCTCCACCTCTACCTGTGCCTCAGTCCTCTGCTCTTCCCCTCCTCCCTCCATCCTCATTCCGTCTTTCTCCCTCCTCCATGCTCTCTCCTCCCTCACCCCGCCTCCCTCCACCCTCCAACCTCCCTCTGCATTCCTCATCCCGCACGGGCACGCCTTCTTCCCTCCGCCTCCCATTCCCACCCAACGCGCTGCGAGGTGTTGGCCAGCCCAATGATGTCGTGCCTATGCCGTGCGACAGCTCAATTTGGAGGCAGAAAGCCGGCAGATCCTACAGGCCATGTGTGTGGGTGTGTGTTGTTGTTGTGGTTCTTGTGATTGTTGTGGTTGCTGTAGTTGTTCTGGATGTGGTTGTTGTGGTTGTTGTGGTTGTTGTGGTTGTTGGTGTTGTTGCTGCTGCTGCTGCGGCTGTGTGGCTGTGTGGCTGTGTGGTCGCGTGGCTGTGTGGCTTTGTGGCTGTGTGGCTGTGTGGCTGTGTGGCTGTGTGGCTGTGTGGCTCTGCGGCTCTGCGGCTGTGTGGCTCTTCAGCTCTGCGGCTCTGCGGCTATGCGGCTCTGTGGCTCTGTGG
>CAUYUJ010021837.1:647979-727979 GCA_963575745.1 Prorocentrum cordatum | reverse complement strand
TGTGTGGCAAGAATGTCACGAGCGGTACCTCTTACAGAAGTAAGAAAGTACTAAATCCCAGCGATGCCCACCTCCCCGAAAGCGGTGGACCTGCACGGCGGGGCGCTGCAATCAGGCAACGCAATAGTCGGGAGGGAGAAAAGGGAGCCTACCACTGAGGCTGACCGCTGCAAAGTCGCGGTAGGCTACGAAAAGCGACACAGAGCCCCCTGCGTCCTAATCATATGCCGTCGCCTCCTCCTCCTGCTCTTCCTCCTCCTCCTCCGTTTCTTCTTCCTCCTCCTCATCATCATCAGCATCAGCACCAGCATCAGCATCATCATCAGCATCAGCATCAGCATCAGCATCAGCATCAGCATCATCATCATCATCATCATCATCATCATCATCATCATCATAATCAGCATCATCAGCATCACCCTAATCGTATCGTCATCAGCATCGCCATCATAATCATCAGCAGCATCATCCCCAGCATCATCAACGCATATCATATCATATCATCATAAGCATCACCATCATCAACATCACCATCACCATCACCATCAACATCAGCATCATCATTAACATCATCTGGATCGGCATCATCATGAACATCATCATCGTCATACTCGCCAACATCAAAATCATCAGCATCATCACCGTCATCCTCATCATCAGCACCATCATCAACATTGGCATCAGCAACCTCATCTGCATCATCATCATAATCAGCATCAGCATCGTCAGCATCAGCATCATCGCCACCACCACCACCAGCATCATCATCATCAACATCATAATCATAATCATCATCATCATCATCATCATCAGCAGCATCATCATAACCATCATAGTCATCATCATCATCACCATCATCCGAATCATCAACATCGTCATCAGCATCATCAGCATCAGCATCGGTACCATCATCATGATCAGCATCGTCACCAACAGCATCATCATCAGCATCATCAGCATTATCGTCACTGTCGTCATCATCATCATCATCATCAGCAGCAGCAGCATCAGCATCATCATCATCAGCAGCATCATCATCGTCAACAGCATCCTCATGTTCTCCCTTTCCTCCTCCTCCCTACAGCGCGGGCGACGACGAGGTCGGGATCACGATCCGCCCCGAGGCAGACTATTGGTCGGAATTGCTGCGTTCCTACACTCAGCCGCCTTCCTGCTGCGCTGTTGCACGGGCACGGCGGCGGGGGTTGCCACAGACAGCTGGGTTACTAAGAAGCAATTAACAAATAATCATTGTTTCAAAAAAACTTAGACTGGAATCCTTACTGAACATCCCCTGGTAAATAAAAAGTTGCCATGGAACTCTTCAATGTATCAGTTGGTTGAAAAAAAACATATGGAAACCTTGCAATCTTATTGGGTAATCATAACCGCAGCAACATGGCAATAAGAAACCTCAACAAGGATCCCTTCATGAAAGCTCAAATGTGAGGGAACACACCGTGAATAATGACTACTAGGATAGCCTTAGAACGAGATTCGTAAAGGGAACCTGATGTAACACAGTCTTCGTGACTGACCCTTCGTTGCTTGAAGGGAACCCTTCATGAAGAGCCCGTGTTGCAGAACACTTGATAAATAAACCCGTACTAGGAAACACTGGCACGATAATCGTTACGCATGAACACGTAAGCAAAGAATCCGAAGTGACAGACCATTAGCAAAGAATACAGACCAAGGAACCCCTAGTAAAGAATCCTTGCTGTGGAAACCCCCTCAATACATAATACGTACTCAAGAACCCTTAGCAACACAAACTACTCAAGACCCGCTACCAGTAACGACTCAACGTTCCTCCACCCAATCAACGTACGAACAAGTTAAAGACTCAACGAATGAACGTCCCTGCATTGGCTCCGCCGTGACGAATTAGCGTAGTAAAGAGTCATACGTCCCTCCATCCTCTCCGCACCCACCATCCATCAACCGTCGTTCCATCCTCACGCCGCGTGTTCAACGTCATAGCCATCCTCCCCATCATCATCACCACCACCACCATCACCATCATTATCATCAGGATCATCATCTTCATCAGCATCAGCATCACAATCATCACCAGCAGCATCATCAACACCAACAGTATCCTCATCATAATCGTCGTCGCCGCCACCGTCGCCACCAGCATCAGCATCCTAATCGGCACCAGCATCAACATCATCAGCATCATCATTAGCCATTAGCATCAGCATGAGCATGGGCATCTTCATCCTCATCATCATTAACAGCATCGTCGTCATCATCATCACCATCCTCATCGTCAAAGTAATCATGGCCGTCGTCGTCATCATCATTAGCAGCAGCACCAGCGGCACCATCACCATAATCACGACCGATATCACAGGAATCAACACCATCATCATTACCATTATCATCACCATCAGTCACCAATATCATTACCATTATACTCGCCATCACCAGCAGCATCATCACCTGCCTCGAGATCACAATCATGATCACAGCATCATCAATCTCAGCAGTACCATCAGCACTATCAGAATCATCACGATCATCATCATGGCCATCACCATCACCACCATGACCATGATCAACCACGTCAGTGCAGTCACCACCAGCATCATCACGTTCATCACCATCATCATCAATACGCATCATCCTAATCAGTAGTATCAGTAACACCACCGCCTCAAGCGAGGAATCATTGATGTACGTATTCAAGAGAGAGAGAGAGAGAGAGCGAGCCAGAGAGAGAGAGAGAGAAAGAAAGACATAGAGAGACCTCGACTCCTGAGTACATTGCGAAAAACTATCGAACGAGAGCTCGACTCGGGCGAGAGCGCGAGGCCTGAATAAATTGCAATGAAGTCTAGGCGACATCGCGATGCCTATGCAAATTGCGAAGAAGTCTTTAGCGAGAGCGAGATTCCTGCGCAAATTGCCAAGATCACGACAGCGAGAACGCGATTCCTGGGTAATTCGCGGGGGCTTCTCGAGCGAGAATGCGATCCCGTAGAGGATTGGGACGCCCTCCGGGATCATGAGTTCCATCGGAATCCATAAGAATCCTCAGGAAGCACATGGAACACGAGGGAATCAATAGAAATCTTCAGGACTCCCTAGGAATCGTAGGGAATCAAGAGCATCCTCAGGAAACCTCTGGAGTCCTCAGGAGTCCTCAGGGGTCCTCAGGAATCCACAGGACCCCGTGGCACTCGTCAGGAACCAATAGGAATCCCTCAGAACCCTGGAGGAGCCATACGATCCCCTGAGATCCACATGAATCCTAAGGAATCGATAGGAATCCTCAAGTCCCCAGGGCTCAGGAGTCCAGATAAATGCTGGGGAGTCCAGGGGAATCCTCAGGAATCCTTTGGAATCCGAATGCATTCAGCAAACTAATTCGGAAGACATGGGGACCTTCAAGAATCCACAAGAGTCCCAGGAAATCCTTCTGGGATCCTCGGGAATCCGTTAGGAATCTTTGGGGGTCCTCAGGGATCTCCAGGATTCCACAGAAGTCCGCACACAACCGTAGGAACCCTCTGGAATGCCCAGGAACCTCCCTGAATCGGAAGCCGCAAAAGTCATTCTGGGATTGCAGAGGTCCCATAGGAATCTCATAGAAGCGTCTGAAACACGTCGTTTTCAACAACGGCAACAACAATCAAGCTAAGACGGTTCACTCTTATCTGTTCGCATGGCATACAACACGTATATCCCAAACCATCGATACCTGCTCTTTTCGTCTTCGACCGTACCCCATTTGGGCATGTCTTCCTTATTTGAAGCACGTAGGTGGCGCAGCCGCTAAAGCAGCGGAATGAAGGGAGGAGGGAAGAGACAAGGGGAAGGAAAAAGGATGGAGCACGAGGGAGAGGGTCAGGAGCAGGAACACAAACAGCAGAACCAGGCGGGTCGGGTGGGCGGACCCTGACGGGCAGATCGGGCGGGCGGGCCCAATCAGTGGGGTCGAGCGGGCGGGTCGAAGAAGCGAGAGCGTGATTCCTGAGTCTTGGGGGCACGGCGCCGAAATAAACTGTGAGGACGTACCACGCGAGAACGCGATTGCTGCATAAGTTCGGACGAAGTCCCGCGCGAGAGCGCGAAATTACAATTATGAGAAAGTATCAGGCCGGAGCCGTTGAACTCTCATTTCTGCAACATAATTATTGTTGATCCCCCCCGTCCGGTGCACATTGTTTTTTTCGATTGAAGTGCCCTTCCCGGGGCTCGCACCCTGTTTTCTATCAGGGAAATCCTTGAGGGTCAAACTGTGTCGTTGGCCCCCGGCCTGCAGGGAAGAGAGGTATACCCCCCAAGAGGGGTTCGATCGAAGACGAAGAGGGCGGGTATCGAGGGTTTGGGAAATAGGCGTAATTGGACACTCGAGCAGATAAGGGCGAACAGTCTTGAAATAATTGTTGTTATTGTTGTTGAACTCTCATTTTTGACGAATGATTATTGTTGATCCCCCCCACCGGTGCATATTACCTAACAGCTTTTGCTGATAGGTTTCTAGTAGGGTCAAAAGAAATCATCATGACTCCTCAGGGGGGTCTGGGCGGGTGCCGGGGAGGAGAACCGGGAATCGTTTTTCGCCAACGGTCACACACTTCGTGCTCTTCGACCTCCCAGAACTCCACTCCCGGGCCACATTCTGGAGAACCGGGAACAGAGCCGGGCTCACACACTTCGTGCTCTTCGACCTCCCAGAACTCCATTCCCGGGCCACATTCTGGAGAACCGGGAACAAAGCCGGGCTCGTTTTTTGTTTTATCAACAGTCAAACACTTCGTGCTCTTCGACCTCCCAGAACTCCATTCCCGGGCTACATTTTGAGTGCCCGGAGCCAACTGTAGGCCACTTCGTGCTCTTCGAGTTCCCAAAACTCAACTCACGGGCCACATTTTGGATGCCCCGAACCAACTGTAGGCCACTTCGTGCTCTTCGATTTCCCAAAACTCTATTCCCGGGCCACATTTTGGATGCCCGGAACCAACTGTAGGCCACTTCGTGCTCTTCAAGTTCCCAGAACTCTATTCCTGGGCATGATTTTGAATGCCCGGAGCCAACTGTAGGCCACTTCGTGCTCTTCTAGTTCCCAGAACTCCATTCCTGGGCCACATTTTGAATGCTGAGGCAGGCTGATGCTGCGGCCGAGGCAGGCTGAGGCTGAGGCAGGCTGAGGCTGAGGCCGAGGCTGAAGGCAGACTGAGGCTGAGGCTGAAGCAGACTGAGGCTGAGGCTGAGGCAGGCTGAGGCGGAGGCTGAAGCAGGCTGATGCTGAGGCAGGCTCAGGCTGAGGCTGAGGCTGGCTGAGGCTGAGGCAGGCTGAGGCTGAGGCCGAGGCTGAAGGCAGACTGAGGCTGAGGCTGAAGCAGGCTGAGGCTGAGGCTGAGGCGGGCTGAGGCTGAGGCAAGCTGAGGCTGAGGCTGAGGCAGGCTGAGGCTGAGGCTGTGACTGCGACTGCCGTTGCCGCTGCGACTGTCATCGCGAATGCGACTACGACTGCGAGAACAACGGAATTCTACAGCTGGATTTTCATCTGAATCTCAAGGGGAATGCTTTCAGATATGCTTCTGCATTTCGCTGTTAGGTTGTTTTGCCGGGATAGTTGTTTTTTCTAAATCAATGTGTGTCCCTCGACGCTCGCATCCTGTCTTTTGACAAGGAAAGTCTTGATGCTCAAACTGTGCCCCTGGCCCCCAGATTACAACAACGGCTCCCGCCTGAGACGTCCTTACAATTTAGCCAGGACCCCCGCTCGCGCCCGAGACTTCCTCGCATTTTATTCAGGACTCGCGCTCTCGCTTTGAAGTTCCTTAAAATCTATTCAAGAATCGCTCTCCCGGCGCTCTGGAGTCACGCTCTCGCTGGAAACTTCCTTGCAATTTACTGAAGAATAACGCCCTTGCATTGGAATTTCGTGCAAGTTGCTCAAGCACCGCGCTCCCGACACCCAGGCACCCATGAATCGCGCCCGTTGTGGCCTCATGTGCATGCCCTTGGTGGCCCCGCTGTCGCCGTTTGTGGCCTCTTCACTGTCCTACGTGGCCCAGTTGCTACCCTCAATGGCCCCATCGTTGCCTTCTGTGGCCCCGCATAAGCTGCCCTTCGTGGCCCCCGCTCGTTCGCGCTCTTCGTGGCCCCAGACGAATTCCCTTCGTGTCCCTGCTGTCGCCCTTCGTGGCCTACTTCGTGTCTTTCGTGGCCCTGCTGTCGTTCTCTCTCGCTCTCGCTTTCGCTCGTCGTCGCCGTCGTCGTCGTCGTCGCCGTCGTCGACGTCGTCGTCGACGTCGTCGTCGTGGTCGGTCCCCTGTCCGTCCCTCTTGGGGTCGGGTCGACGGTCCGCGGCCGCCCCCGCGGTCTACCCTACAAAAGGGGTTCGATCGAAGACGAAGAGGGCGATTACCGAGGGTTTGGGAAATACGCGTTATTGGACACTCGAGCAGATAGGGGCAAACAGTCTTAAAATGATTGATGTTGTTGTTGAAAATTCATTTCTAGAGAATAATGATTGTTGATCTCTGGAAACGGTTCTGGGCGCTCTCACCTCGACGCCAGCTACATGTTCTCTCAAAACGAGGCTCCCGCCCAAGCTTTGGCTTGACCCTAAAAGTGGGCCCTTGGAGGCCCAGCTACGACAACAACGGCTCCCGCTCGATACTTCCTCACAATTTACCTCGAGACACCCTGGCCAGAGAGGCCCCCGAACTCAGGAACGGCGCTCTCGCTCGAGACTTCCTCGCAATTCAGTCAAGTTGGCGAGGGCCCAACCACGACGACAAGGGCTCCTGCTCGATACTTCCTCACAATTTACTCAGAGCCCCTGGCCAGGGAGGCCCCCGAACTCAGGAGCGGCGCTCTCGCTCGAGATTTTCTCCTGATTCAATCAAATTGGTGGAGGCCCAAATACGACGACAAGGGCTCTCGTTCGATACTTCCTCAGGATGTATTCGCAGAGGCCCTTGCCAGAGAGGCCCCCGAACTCAAGAGTGGCGCTCTCGCTCGAGACGCCCTCGTCATTCAGTCAGTTGGGTGTGGGCCACGCCGCGACGTGAAGGGCTCCCGTTGGTTACTTCCTCAAGCTGCACTTCGAGAGCCTGTGGCCCGAGACTGCAAGTCAGCAGCGGCGCTGGAGGCCCAACTGCGACGACAGGGGCTCCCGCTCGACACCCCCTATAGTACTCCTACACGACCTGGCCAGAGAGGCCCCCAAACCACAAATGCCCCAGCACGCTGCTCATTGAGGCCTCCGGGCACAGTCCACAAAAAGCTCCGAGCGCGCCCACAAGGGCCCCAGCACGCTGCCCACTGATGCCTTCGGACACAGCCCACTGGAGATCCCAGCGCGCTGCCCACTGAGGCCCCCAACGCACAACTCTCTGAGGCCCACAGTAAGCCCACAGGGACCGTACCATGCTGCCCGCGGGCCCACCGACACAGCACACATAGGCGCCAAGCGCGCCCACAGAGGCTCCCCCGCGCTGCCCACAACAAAGGCCCAAACCCCCGCCCCGAGCGTGCCCACGGAAACCCCAAGCGCGCTGCCCACTGAGGCCCCCCGTTCCGCAGAGGCCCCACGCGCACCCACAGAGGCCCCCAGCGCGCCCACAGAGGCCCCCGCGCGCTGCCCACTGAGACCCTCGCGCGCTGCCCACTGAGGCCCCCGACGCAGCCCACAGAGGTCCCAGCCCGCACAAGCCCCAAGCGCGGCCACACAGGCTCCCGCGCGATGCCCACTGAGGCTCCCGACACAGCCCACAGAGGCTCAGCGCGCCCACAGGGGCTCCAACCCACAGCCCCAACCCACAGAGGCCCCAAGCGCGCCCACATAGGCCCCAAGCGCGCCCACAGAGGCCCCAGCGCGCTGCCCACTGAGGCCCCAGCCCACACTTCGCAATTCAATCAAGTTCGCGGATGCCCAGCCGCGACGACAAGGCTCCCGCTCGATATTTCCTCGCGGTTTACTCCGGGAGGCCCTGGCCAGAAAGATTCCCGAACTCAGGAACAGCGCTCTCGCTGGAGACTTTCCTGGCAACTCAGTTAAATTAGTGGGGGTGCAGCCGCGATGCCATGGGCTCCCGCTCGATGCTTCCTCGCGATTTGCTCTGAGAGGTCCTTTCTCGTGATCCATCCTTCTCTTCCCCCATCCGTCCCCCCTTCACCTGTTTTACTAGGGACTGCGCTACATGAGCGAGGCAGGTAAGGAAGATATTCCCCCGAGGGGGTACGGTCGAAGACAAAGAGGGCGGGCATTGAGGGTTTGGGATATAAGCGTTACGTGGCACGCGATCGAATAATAACAAACAGTCTTAAACTGATTGTTGTTTTTGTAACCCAGGGGCTAGGGGCACAGTTTAAGGACCTAGACCTTCCCTGGCAAACAAGCAAGTGAGAGCCCCAGGAGGAGCACTTTAACTGAAATAACACCTTTGGCACCGAAGAGGGGATCACTAGTAATTATTGTACTTATTGCTTAGATATGAACATCAACACCAACACCAACGCGGTCGTCGTCATCACCACCACCACCACCGTCATCATCATCATCATCAGCATCATCATCATCATCATCATCAGCAGCAGCAGCAGCAGCATCAGCATCAGCATCATCATCAACATCATCATCATCAGCATCACCAGCAGCAGCAATATCAGCATCATCATCATCAGCAGCAGCATCAGCAGCAGCACCACCACCACCACCATAATCAGCAGCATTAACTACTCATCATCATCGGAAGCTCCATGGCTGGTGGCTCCAATCCTGAACACCAGAGCGGATGAAGGCGAGAGGAAGAAGAGCAGGAGGATATGGGATGGAGGGAAGGGGTGAACATCAGGAGCAGGATAATGAAAGGCAACGCAAGGTCCAGCACCATTAACCGCGGGCGCCCCTTTACTCACTGCCCAGGGTATCCCGTCCTCCAGCGCCCAGTCGCCATCTGTGGCACTCAGGCGGTCTTTCAGGTAGGAGACCTGCGGCAAGTGTCAGAACGATGCGGAAGAAGATCACTTGAATACAGGGGTCAGGTTGTTACGGATGTCGCTTCTAGCTTAACTGGATCTTGCAGGGTGGCACGAGCGCCAGCGAGGACGTTCAAAAAGGCAGCAATGCCGAATGCAGATTCGAGCAACATCTACCCCTCACTGGCGCAGTACAGCTGCACCCTGCCTGGGACTAGCTGAGAATGCAACGGGCTATTATTTGCAACATGACGGATCTAACAGGAGGCTTCCAGGACACCCGACTTATTTTTCCCATTTCCCCACATGCTTAGCGGTGGGGCTCCTCCCACACGCGTCCCACCCGCGGTGTCGCGCACCGCCACCATTGTCCCTCTCCTTCTCACCTGCTCTCGCGCACGCGCATCTGGCACAAACAAACATGGAGCCACGCACGCGCACAGAGACACGGGCACAAACAACACACATATACGTCACACGCAGGTAGGAGAGGGAGGACACGTGGACGAGCCAACGCTGGGATACACCTGGCAGGTCGCAAGGCGTGGCAGGCTTGGCACGGTCTACACACCAGAGAGGTGCGCAGGGGGTGGGGGCGCTATCCGTCGTGAGGTCGCAAAGCGTGGCAGGCCTGGCACTTCCTGGACACCGGCGGGGATGCGCATGGGGTGGGGGGCGCTATCCGTCGTGAGCTCGCCAAGCGTGGAAGGCCTGGCACTTCCTGGAGACCAGAGGGGGTGCGCAGGGGGCGGGGGCGCTATGCGTCGCACGCTCGCACAGCGTGGCAGGCAAGCACGTCCTGGAGACCAGAAGGGGTGCGCAGGGGGCGGGGACGCGATCCGTGATGAGCTCGCACAGCGTGGCAGGCGTGGCACTTCCTGGACACCAGAGTCTCACCAGGGGGGGGCGCAGGGGGTGGGGGGCGCTATCCGTTGTGCTCTCGCAGAGCGTGGTAGGTGCAGCAGTCTCTCGGCACCATAGGGAGCGCGCTGGGAGTGGGGGGGCGATATTCGTCGAACGCTCGGCGCATGTCATCAGCTGCGTCCAGACAGGCACTCAGACCGTCGTGAGCACCGCTGACCCCCTGACTACCTGTGCTGTGGCAACGTCGTGCGTGCCCCCGCTCCAGGAACCGGCCCTTGGTTACAGCCTCGCATCTAGCCCCGCGGGAGGAAAGGAGGATGGGGAGGAGGGAAGAGTGTCAAATCATGGTGCGTTAGATGGCAATCTGGACAACACTCTCCTTGAACTTTCAGAAAGCAGGATCCTGCACCAACGATTTTACGTTTTTAAAGACATTCAATACGTATGTCTGGTTCCTCGGTAGCGAAATTTTCCAGACTTGGCCCCCGAGGCTCTCGACACGATCACTGGGGCCGATTTCATCTCGAGCAATCGTCGGGTGCGCCAAAGAGGGGAGCAAGGAAGACGGGGATTCGCGCATCATGGGCCGAGGCATGTGCGCGGACGAGGGGGGGACCAGGCCGGATATGATTATTATCATCACGCCCTGATAACTATCCTCACGCCCTCATCCTCCCCCCCCCTCTGGCGGTCCCGAAATGTTGTTGAAAGCCCAGGGGTCCAGACCCCGCAGGCCAAAACGGCGAAACACCTGCGGTGCATCGCCGGCTCCTGGTCGCCAAGAAAATCTGGGACGTGGGCGCCGGAGGGCCCACCTCCTGTGCCCCCCCCCAGTTTGGGAGGCGCGCGAAGCGTCCTCGACGGGGGCAGCCTCGACTCGCGCCTCGCCCCGCAAACACATCGACGAGGACGCGGAGCCCTCCCGAAGAAGATACCCCGACACGGAGGAGCCGACCCGCAAGGCCGAGGCCCCCAGATAGACGAGCGCGTTCCACTGATCGCAAAGTAGTGTGGCCCCTCGCGAACGGCCTGGATCCACTGCATCGATGGCGAACAGGCTCCACCGCATCGAACAGCAACTGTTTTCCTGGACGTTTGCCAGGAGGCACTCTGCGAGTAGTGGTAAAATTACGCGCTCGGTCCCCAGAGGTCCCCGGAGGTCTCCAGAGGCCCGCTGGAGGCTGGGCGGGCACCGGAAACCGAGACACCCTGCGAGATGTTTGCTTCGATCCGCGGCCGCCGACCTCCCGACCCCTTCCATAGAGGATCTTCTGACCCGGGTCAATCCAGACCCAGGGCTCTGCAGGATCCTGTAAGATCCAGCGCTCTGGCTGACCCCCTTTGGCCCTTTGCGTGAATCCTCGCCTCTTGAGCCCCGATTCCAAAGGGGAATTTTTCCGCCCCAGATCAGCGCTTGATTGCCCCAGGGCCCATACGCGGGCCCCCCCAGGGCCGACGGCAAGGACAACTCGAGTAGAAGATCAACTACAAGATTCATGAACCCCAAAAAGTGCTTACTCCGTCGAATCCACGAGAAGTATGTAGAATGGTTGCACGTATGCGAACATTATATGCATCTGTCGTAGATTCGGCGAAAGCATAAATTCTGGGGTAAATCAATTATGTAGTCGACATCCTACTCGAAGAACGCCGCGATTGAAAGCCGACCTGGGACAGAAGAACATCCTTCAAGAATATGAGACCCTCCGCCAGCCAAACTGAAAAACACACTCGAGAGTGCCTCCCCCCTCCAGGATGCACCAGAACGTCCCACAAGCACGAAGAACATCAGGGCACCCCCGAACCGACCTCAAAGAACGCCGCGACTGAAGTGAAACACACACACACACACACTCGCACACACACACACACACACACGCACACACGCGCACACACGCGCACACACATGCGCACGCACGCACACGCGCACACGCACACACGCGCACACACACACACACACACGTCGACGGAGGCCCGGGTACGTGCGGAGCCCTCCCCCCGCGAGCCCCCCAAGGGTCGAGGGCAGGCCTCGGCAGGGCGAGGAGGCGCCGCCGCCCCGAGGGGCCCTCGCCCTCGCGCCGCCGCCGCGACGTGCCCCTGGGGCCCAAGGCCGCCGGGCGCGAAGCGCGGCTTCGAGCGGGAGAACGACTACAGAATCGATTTGCCCCGAGATCGACGTGTCCGTCGCGTCTGCGACGGATGCGTAGAGTGCTCGTAGATCTGCGACCGCTCGATGTGCGCTCGCAGACTCGGCGGAAAAGCACAGATGTTGGGGCAAATGCATGTTGTTGTCGACCTCATACTCGAGCTGCATCTTCGCGCGACCCAGGCGCTCGAGGCCGCTGCGCAGCGGCCAGTCCGCCGGAGAGGCAAGGTGCGACGACACAGGTTCCGATCCCCCCCTGGTGCCCCCCCCAACACATCCCGCCACTGCTCCCGTTGGACCAGAAAATAGACGACACCACACCACCTACGGCCCTGCGGGACTTACTGGATACCATGAACTCTGGCTTGGGCTGCGGCGCCTGATGGGCCGAAGAACAACATGGAGAGCCACAGGTGGGGTGGTGCCGTTTGTCATTTGGTCAACCCCTCTCTTCCTCCTCGGCCCCCTCCTCCTCCTCCTCTCCCTCCCTCTCTCTCTCTCTCGCAGCGCTCCCCAGCGTTCCCGGCTGCGCTCGCGAGCCCGCGGCCGCCCGACGGGGCAGGCAGCCGGCCCGACGCGAGTGGGGACCCTTTCCGGAGAGGGGGGAGGGGGAAAAGGATACCTTGCCCGTACCCCTCCTCTGCTCACCCTCTTGCTGCTGGTCGTCGTTCCCCTCTTCCCCCAACCCTCCTTCCCTCGCCCTCAACTCCGCTCCATCTTGCAGCCCCATTTCGTCCCTTGTCATCTCCCGTGCCCAGTCCTCGCCATCCACAGCAAAGTTCGCACAGCCGCAAATCCACATGCGTCCAGGGAACAGAACAAGCCCTCTGCCTGAGAAAGGAACAGGTCCTCTTCCTTTCCTCTGTCATGAAGCCCAGCTTCCAGGACTGGCGACTGGCTGAACCGACCAATGCCGAACAAAATCGGCCCTGCTTCGGTAGTATTCCACCAGTTACATGCGCTTCGAACCTTCTGCCCTGCAGCTGGCCAACAGCGCTGAGGCCACGATTCGGATCGCAGATTTGCCTACACTGTCCTCTCACGGCGAGAAATGTCACTGCGATTCTGCGGATGGGCGCAAAACCCCCAAGAACCCCATACAGCCGCCATGTAAGGCCTTAGACAAACACCAAATATGTTATTCCTCTTTTCTTCCTCGTCCTCCTCTTCCGTCTTCTCCTCCTCCTCCTCCTCCTCCTCCTGCTCCTCCTCTTCCTCCTCCTCCTCTTCCTCCTCTTCTAGAGGCTTGTAGAAACACCACTTATACAAACTATACAACTAAACGAAACTAACGAAACCGCCCATCGATCCTCACCCAGTTTCTCTTCAAGCTCTTCACCCAAGGTGTGCGGGGGGAAGGGGAGGAGGAGTGAAGAGGAAAGGGGGGCGGCAGAAGGAAGAGGTGAATGAGGATGCGGATGAGCGCGAAGGAGGAGGAGGAGGAGGAGGAGAACGAGGAGAGGGAGGAGGAGGAGGAAAAAGATGAGTAGAAAAAAAAACAGAAGCGATCCCAAAAAGGTCCCATGTGACTCACTTGTGGATGATATCGCCATCCTCCTCCTCCTCCTCCTCCTCCTCCTCCTCTTCCTCTTCCTCCTCCTCTTCCTCCTCCTCCTCCTTTTCCTCCTTTTCCTCCTCGTCTCCCTCGTCGTTTTCCCGTATGATCGCCTGTCTCGCATTCATGTTTCCTTTTCTCCCTGGTTGCCACCTTCACATCATCCTCCTGCTCCTCCGTGTGAGCGGAGGCAGGACGGGGCAACGATGAGAGGGAACAAAAATCGGCAGGGGGAATCTCCAGAGTCTACAGGACTGCATGGGTCCCCGAAGGTCCCGGGAAATACCCATAACTCGGCCTCCGCATGCAGCCAAGAGGACAGGGGCACTGCCAGGAATAATAGAAAAAAACTGGTCATCGAACCTCGACCCCTTTTCTCGCCGTCCTCGAAGAGGGGATAAAAGGGGCCCACGTATGGACGCTCGCCTGGAAAAAATCCGTGGGCCCCCCCCTCCCATCACCCCGGAAAAAAATCAGCGCGCCCAGAAAACCGGGGAGAAGGGGGGGAAGGCAGGCCGCCTGTCTGACCTGGAGGGGGGGGGCAAACTGGGGGGAGGGGGCACGAACCGCCCCCCCCCCACCCCCCTGTGCAATGGCGTGGCGGGGGTTCGAACCGGGTGCCCCCCCCCCGGACCCCCCCTAAAAGAATTCGACTAAGGTTCGGTCCAGCTCTGACTGAATCCTAATATCGCTGGGTCCAATTTTCGTACCAGTAGCATCCTAGTCGGGCGGCTCCCGGGCTCGACTTAACAGCGCTGGATTGCTACGATAGCTGGATCCAGCTCTAGCTGATCCGACGAATGGTCGACCCACTTCTAGTAGCACTCTACTATCACTCACTCGAACCATGCGTCCAGCAGGGCGCGTCGGCACGACAAACACCTTGGGCCATCGCAGAGAAAGCAGAATTCGCGCGCGCGGCGCACGGGGTGAAAGGCGAGGGGGACGGAAGGAGGGAGGCGAGGGCGAGGAAGAGGACGAAGCAGGGAAATACACCATCAATCAGCCGGGCATGGAGCGCCACATGCGCCATGGAACACCAAACCTGCCAAATGCCCAGCGAAAACTTCGACGAGCGCCACGGCAGCCTCATGGGTTGTACAATTCCTCCAGATCTCCGTAGACAGACTGGGCCCATTGTTGTCTGGGTCTGTCTCCGCCTGCGATCGGCGCAATTTTTCGGAACGCCTCCTTCGTCGCACACGAGGCATTCAACAAGCGAGTTGCTCTCCTGGGACGCGATCTCGCGGCATATCAGAACTTGTCGACCGCGCAACGCGTCGGAGAGGGGCTGGTGGCCAGCGCGCTCGAGAACAGTAGCGTTCGATACCCGTGACACGCGCGCGGGGTGCCCGATAATTTGCGCAAGCAGCCGCAATGGAAAGCGCGTAGTCGCCGCTTGTCGTGCCTCAACAACCAAGAAAAGCCCAATAATTATACCAACTTGCCGATCACGCAGCCGATGGAAATTCGTTGCTTTCTTCCTTGTTCTGTAAATTGAAGAATGGTTCCAAATTCAGCACAGAACTTGAAAATCAGCACTGCCTCCGCCCAATCGTCGATTAAGCTCGCGTCCTACGCGGCCATCGCCAGTAATCATACCTCCAAAGCGTACCATTTGATTGACGAGTTTGATGGGTTCTCCGCTTGGTCTCGTCACAAAGCTGCCGGTCGATACCTGCATTTGTGCTGTTTTGTCCCAGTTCGAATCCACGCGTATTTCGGCCCCTCCAAAACGATAGCAAGCAACGGCGCTTGGATGTTACCCGTGTGCTTTGGTATCAAAACTGCGTCGTCTGCGCGCAGTGCGTCTCGCGGTGCCGCGCATACTGGATCGCGACGCAGACGCAGCCCACGATGGAGATCGTGGAACAGAACAATTTGAACAACGATGAATTACGCTACCGAAGAACCCCACATACCTATTGTAAGTCGCGTGTGTTTGCAGACCGTCGTCGCTCATCTGAACCGTTGCAGTCCTCGTCGCCGAATATGGAGGCGGCGGCGCGTCCACGGCCATGTTCGGGGGCATGGCTGCCACGCGCAGGCAAGGCGGCGCTCTGATATAGGACTACAGGAGCGCACCTGCGCGAGTTCGCAGGCGCACCGAGCCGGCTTGAGCCAACGTGTTTACAGTTCCTGGCAGGGCACATGATCCCACCCCGAGCGCGCCCCCTGCGGCGTCGAGGAAATGCCGCGCCTGCAACGCCCTGCGAGCCTGCAACGCACGGGGCCCCCACCCCCCGCGCGCCCCCTGTGGCGTCGAGGAAATGACGCGCCTGCCACGTCCAGCGAGCATGCAACGCATAGGGCCCCCCACCCCCAGCGCACCCCCCGTGGCGTCGAGGAAATACTGCGCCTGCCGCGCCCCGCGAGCATGCAACGCATAGGGCCCCCACCCCCAGCGCGCCCCCTGCGGCGTCGAGGAACTGCCGCGCCTGCCACGCCCTGCGAGCCTGCAACGCATGGGGCCCCCACCCCCAGCGCACCCCCTGCGACGTCGAGGAAATGCCGCGCCTGCCACGCCCTGCGAGCATGCAACGCAAAAGGCCCCCACCCCCAGCGCACCCCCTGCGGCGTCGAGGAAATGCGACGCCTGCCGCGCCCCGCGGGCCTGCCACGCATAAGGCCCCCATCCCCCAACGCGCCCCCTGCGGCGTCGAGAAAATGCCGCGCCTGCCACGCCCCGCGAGCCTGCAACGCATAAGGCACCCACCCCCAGCGCACCCCCTGCGGCGTCAGGAAATGCCGCGCCTGCCACGCCCCGCGAGCCTGCAACGCATAGGGCCCCCACCCCCAGCGCGCCCCATGCGGCGTCAGGGAAATGCCGCGCCCGCCACGCCCTGCGAGCATGCAACGCACAGGGCCCCAACCCCCAGCGCACCCCCTGCGACGTCGAGGAAATGCCGCGCCTGCAACGCCCTGCGAGCCTGCAACGCATAGGGCCCCCGCCCCCAGCGCGCCCCATGCGGCGTCGAGGGGGCGCCGCGCCTGCCACGCCCTACGAGCCTGCTACGCATAGGGCCCCCCTCCAGCGCACCCCCCCGTGGCGTCGAGGAAATGCCGCGCCTGCCATGCACTGCGGGAAAGTGCACGACCGGGGCGTGCTGTGCATGTGCTGTGCTGTGATGTGCTGTGCTGCGCTCTGCTGAACTGCGTTGTGCTGCGCTGTCCTGCGCTGTGCTGCGGTCTGCCGTGCTGCGCCGCGCTGCGCAGTGCTGCGCTGCGCGAGAAGGAGAAGGGGGGGGGCGGGAGGTGATGAGGGAGACGCGGGCGAGACGCGGGTGGGAAGAAACGAGAACCCCGCGAAACATGCGGGGAACAACAAACAAGGATAGAGGGCTCCCGTTCAGTGGAATACCCACAATGATCTGCAATGGCGAAGAAGCGTTCCGCGCAAATTCCTCAGATCATCCGCGCCACGGGGAGCGGGGCCCCAAATCGCCCCGAAACTTCACTCTAACATTGCGGCCTCAGCCAGTCGGAAACTTTCGCACAGCTGAGGGCCGCCGCCTTCGTTGAGGATAGCTGCGCCCGCCATCCGCCCGACGACCATCAGGGCGTCAGCCGTGCCTCGCCGCGGTCAGAAACCAAACTGCGAGCTGCGCATCTGGTCTTCGGCCCTTCCTCGCAGTAGCCCCCAGTGGACCATTGCAGCCAAAGCTTCGCACTCAACTGCCAAGAAAGAGATCCGGAGGTCATTGCGCGGCCACGCAGTGCCCCCCCTTCTTGGACAGCATAATGACGTTCGCTCTTTTCATGTGTCCGGCATGTTCTTGGCCCATCAGCATGTTTCACAAATCTCTAGGAGGGCCGCGCGCGCATCATCATCTTGAGGTAACATGTTCCAAAACATCTGGAGGGCGTCACCAGGGCCCGCTGCTTTTCCACGCTTCATCTTCTGTAAGGCACATTGCAGCCCCCCCCCCCCCCCCAAGTGAAACATCCGACATTGCCACTGGCAGGTCGGCCCCGAGGGCGTCTGAGGCAGGAGGGGAAACATCCGCGAACGCGACGCCCTACTGATGAACCGTCTCGCACTCCGGAGCGCTCGGCTTGAGACCGTCCGACAATGTTCCACGCTTCCCAACTTCCATCTATCAAGTTCTCGCTGATCCACTCGGTGCGACATGTAAGCTGCCGCCCGGATTTCCCGTTTCAAGATGCCCTCGAAGGCGACCCCCACTGCGCCAGCAAGCGTTACGTTGATCCATAAAGTCCAAGGTCGAAGACGAGATCAAACGCCCCCTGGCTTGAGTTGCCCTGGCCGGTAACGCAGTTGATCCTGTTGCGAAGGCTTGCTCTAAGTTCGTAGCTACGTCGTCGAGCGCCCCGTCTGCCCTTCGCGACGCCTCCAATGCCCTGCAGAAACTTCTGCGCATATTCCCCGTTCATGCGCGGGCCCCGCACCGACGATGCACCGACGCGAAGCTGCGAAATCGCAGCTGCCATTCTTCAAATTGAGAGCGCACCGCTACTTGCGTCAAGAAGCGACGGCCGTAAGAGCCGCCGTCCTGTCGGCCCTGCAATCCAGAATGCACGGTAGCACTGCGTTGCGGCAGGGCACGCAGTCAATCTGGCGGAAATTCTGCTGCGCGACGGACCCCAGAGGGTGGGCCCCGCAGTCTCTGCAGGCAACTGGCTGCCGGACTGGCATTCGGCAGCGCGCGTTGGCAATTGCCATGTCCCTTGACACGCAGTACTCAATCAACAGCTGCTTGTTCGACGTCTCTCGCTGCGTCCTCTGGCTGGGCATGCGTTGCTGATGTAGCTCCGCGTAGATGACGCCAAGGGCCGACGTCGCGCTGTGCGACGTCGCACGCTCCGCCGCCGCCCCTAGCGCTGAGAAAGAGCCTGCCGATGGTCGCCGGGGCGCGACCCGCGCGGAGCATGGGCGGTGATAGCGCCCGGGATGCCGGGCTTGACGCGCGCCCTCAAAATTGCCGACCGCGGTGACATGGCACGGAAAGCCGCCGCAGCTCGGCGCGCCCACGGAGCAATGATTGACCCAGCGCACGCATCAGAGCGCTGCTCTGGATCACGCCCCCCAGACAGACATAAGGAATCCAGATCCTCCACCGTGGCGCGCACCGTGCAGCGGCGTCTCTTGCGCACATAGAATCCCCGCGCTCAGCCTCCGCATCATCATCGCAAGTTCCGCGAGCTTGATCCGGGAATCGCCCCGCAGCCCTTCGATATTTCAGGATCCAATGCGCGCGGAAAGGAGGGGGGCCAAATCGCATATTTGATACCATTGCGCGCTGATGTTGTTGTAGCTGTAGCCAATAAAGTGCAGGTGAAGTCCGAGGCGCCGCTGAAGGACAGCGCCAACTAGAAAAGCAACCTAGGACAAATGGAGAGACTCCAAACATGATGTGCGACGCGCCAGGCGCGGCATCTTTGCCCAAGTCTGGGACGCGCGGCGCCCCTTGCAAAGAGGGAGCGTCGGAAGAAAAGCAAGGTGCATGCGCGACAATGTATATGGTAGGAGTCGAAGGAGAACTTGTAGGAGGTAAATGGTATACTGGTAGCTTTGCCCGAGATACCTGAAAGCATAGACGAATTATCATGCGAAGCGCTCAAGCGGTGTTGCAGGAGGGCACCTTTGCCCAAACTTGCGCGCCCACCAGCTCCAGAGAATGTGGGCGTTGGCTGGCCGGCTCTCGGGTCAGGCCGCATTTCCTATTGTGCCCTCTTGCCTTTGGATTGAACCTTGGCGGAACCCTTTCATACCGGCAGCAGCCCAAGCCTAAGGTGGTATTGTTCTTGTTGATCAAATTTGTTAGTTTGGGATGATTCTGGAGCTCTTCCTAAACCCTCCACTTCTTCAACACATCAAATGCAACTTGATTGTCTGCTACTTTCACCTGCACCGCAACCTGCCCCCCAATAAGTCACAGCGCACGGCAAATCATCCGTGGAGACAACGATCCTGTACTGGCTGCTTTAATCGCCTTTGAGGATAGATTTCAACCCGAAACAAAATGCCACATCGCACGTGGCGTGGGAGGCCAGTCCCGCGCGGCCCAGATCTTTGCACCTGCATGGGCCGCCTCAGATCTACGCAGCATACCGAAAGCCACGTCGCGGTCATCTTCGCTGTTGAACTCCACGAACATGAGGTTGCGGAAGTCCCTCTTCGAGTAAACATATCGTGTGGTCGGCGCGTTGATCTCGTGTGAAGTGTCAGTCGACCAAGTTGTAGCTGCACCACAAGTGTCAAACCCAGATAAATTACCCACCGCTGCCGTTACCATGCGCTTGCCCTCACCATCAGCAGGTACATATTTCCCAGGGGGTGCTCGAAAGCCGAATTGTGAAACTTGCTGTTCTAAGCCCCGGAGTTTAGATTCCAACCCAGGCGTCGTCGAAGTGTGTGATCCTGATTTGGCCGAAGGCGCTCGGGATGTGCAACTTGATTCTAACAGTGCGATGCGTTTGGTGAGCTCGTCGATATCAGTCTTCAACGGGCTGCACGCATTCTGAAGATCATGCTGTAATACTCCATGGGACTTGATGGCTGTGATGGTCATCTGGATCGATTCCAGTTGCTCGTTCAAGATCGATCGGAAAGTATCTGGAGTGAGACTCTGAACGTCGGCAGTAGGACCGCCCAGGCCAGTAGGCAAAGCTGGAGGTGCTTGAAAAGGAACCACTGGTTCTGTCTGTGGACCGTTGAGGCCGTCGTCGTCCGTTTCGTGCAGCGGGCTGCGGGTCTAGTGTTGCTTGAACAGGTGTTTGACTGGGGTACCTGGCATGTGCGAGTCACCGCCTGCGCCCGCATCCTACTATAGCTAAATCTAAATTCAATCGCATCCTAATCAAGCTCAATCCATATGTAAGCGAATCCACCTATGGCTTAATCCAGCGAGTCCAGTTCTATAATCGAATATCGTTTGGATTCGATCCACCCTTGCTCGCATTCTAGGACAACTCGATTTCGTCGTCGCCATCGTCGCAGCCCGACGGCGCATACGCCGGCGCCCGACGGCGCATACGCCGGCGCTAGCGCCGGCGCTCGCCGTCGTCGGTTGCCACTGGAGACGGTTGGGGGGGGGGCGGTTTCGAACCCCCTTGCAATTCTTGGGGGGGGCCTGGTTCGACCCCCCCCCCGAGGAAGAAAAACTCCGCTCTGTTTTTCGTCAAAACGTTGGGTGTCTGGTCGGGGAGACGTAAGACTCGGGTTCGAGGGACTCGGGTTGGTCTGACGGGCCCGTCAAGGAAGTGACAAGACCCAGTCTGAAATTTGAAACGAACTCCCGCTGCAAACGTCCCACGAAAACTGCACCGTCAAAATCCAGGACGGCCTCGTCCGAGGGCTTCGGTAAATCCGAGTTCTGGCGAATTCGAATCTTACGCTTCCCCCGATCGGGGGGGGGCGGAGCCACTGCGTAGCCCCGTGCTGCACAGGCGGAGGCTCAGAGCCGAGCGCGCGAGGGAGACGCGACGGGGGCTGCCGGTGGGTGGCCTTCGTCCCCGGCCAGACGTCGTCCTTCGGGGCCGAGGGGGCGAGGGGGGAGGGCGAGCGCAGGCCGTCGCGCCACCAGCGAGAGGCAAGCCTCACGCTGGTGGCCCAGCTCAAGAGAGGCAGGGGTCGGCCCCCTTATCGGAGGAGCACCTGCAGGCGGAAAGGACGCCCCGCCAGACCCTCCGTCAAGCCCGCCGCCCCCTGGCGGCGAGGAAGGGGGACGTGGGGGGAGGGAAAAAGGGGGATGTAGGGGGGTGGAGATGGAGGGGGGGAAGGGGTAAGAGGACTCGACTCGACTCGACTAGAGGCACCCTATAACGCAATGCCATCAAGTTGTCTGCAAGTTGCAGAGTTGGGCAGGGAAGGTGCCCGCAGCGCTGGCTACCGGCCAGCGTGGCCCGGCCGCCGAGAAAGCCCGACTTGGTGCAGGCCCTTGGTCCCCCAGCAAGGGGTAGGAGGGAGGGTGAGGGGTGTCGAGAAGGAGGAGGACGTCGAGGGGGGAGGGGGGGATTGAGGGGGAGATTGAGGGGGGGGAGGAGGAGGACGTCGAGGGGGGAGGAGGGAGGGGAGGGGGAGGGGGGAGGACGTCGAGGGGAGATAGAAAGGTTGCAAATCTGCAGCTTCCTGAGCGGGTGGGCTATCAGGCCCCTATCGGCGATCAACGGGCGATTCGGGGTTGATTGATGCATCTCCCCCTGAGCCTAATATCCCCCGAAGGATGCCTCGGACGGGTGCAATGGTAGGATCTTGATAGTCAGTCTCCAGACCTTCCTAGATCCTAGCCGTCAGGATCTCCAGAGGCCCTCCTGACCCCGCACACACACATACACACACTGCCGAACTGGTGTGGCTGTCCAATCCAACATGATCGCGCCTTCGAGGTGCTCGAAGTGACCAGCTCAGCAATGGAATTATTCAACTACGGCTGCCTCGGCGTTACCCCCTAAGAGGAGCTCTGATGTGAAAACGAGAGCCATCAT
This sequence comes from Prorocentrum cordatum, assembly GCA_963575745.1. NCBI lineage: Eukaryota > Dinophyceae > Prorocentrales > Prorocentraceae > Prorocentrum > Prorocentrum cordatum. The sequence continues at coordinate 706,020 of CAUYUJ010021837.1, read as the reverse complement.
GTCGACGCCTCCGGCCATGGCAGCAGAGGATGTTTGGGATGCTGCTTGCTGAACGCCATGTTCGACAGCGGCACCGCCGGCGGGACTCCCAGCCACTGGCGCGTCCGCAGGGGCCGCTTGCGGCCGCCCAGGCGCCCCTCCTGGCTGTTCTTTGCAGCTCTGGACCGCCAGAGGCCGCCCCCGCCGCGCGGCCCTGTGGACGGCCAGCCACCCCCGTCGCCCTCCTCCGCCCGCCGCCTCGCTGTGCCGCCGCGGCGCGGCCGCCGCCGCCGCCGCCGCTGCCCCCGGCCGTTCGGTAGCCGCCGCTCCGGCGGCTGCCTCTCTCGGCCACACGCAAGAGTGACCCTGGGCACGAGCGACCTGTGGTGCGCGGCTCAAGGGGGCGCAAGGTGGCCAAATCCAGGCGCGCAAGCAGCCACTATCGCATCGCGCTCAGCGATCGAGGGGGAGCCTCCAGTAAGCCCGCACAGAAAGTCACTCCGGCGACAGGACACTCTTGCGTATAGTCGACTCTTGGCCAGCCTTGGCCTCAACCGCTCCCTCCTCGAACGGATCGGGGCGCCTAGAGGTGCACCTGCACGGCACGACGAGGTTCTTCACCCCTCGGCCCTCGCGGGCAGACCTGGAGCCAGGGGCCGCCAACGGCCTGCATGCAGGCGACGACGCCCTCGCACACCTCCCCGATGTGTGAGCGCAAGACCCTCCAGCGGGATCGCAGTCTCCACGTTCACTTTTTGCGGAGGAGGAAGATTGTGAAAATTGTATAGGCGAGGATGTGAGAGTTAGGGTGATAATGAATTGTCTTGCCCTTCCGCCCATTGCCGTTGTGGCTCATAAGCTGGGCGGGAGGGTGGACGCACCTACTCACGTTTTGGCCTGAGTACGGAGATAAACAGATCTTATGTCTCATGCTTTATCTTTACATCAGGTGCTTGGTGGGAGAAATATTATAATCTATATTTACACTGGTAGCCTGGAGCTAAATCAGTTCTACGGTTGCGAGATTCATATTGTGAGTGGCCGTGCAGGTATGTGCTGGCGCTCAAGACCTTCGTAGTGCTTTACCACTGCGCACTCTCATCAGCCATCAACACGCTGAGCATCCTCACCCTCAGCCTGGCCGTGAATCGTTGCCACGACCCAGACAGCAGCAGGGAGAACGACATCTACTACGATCTGGACGGAGACGCCATCTTCAAAGACGGCGACGCCATCTTCAGAGACGGCGAGACTATAAACAGAGACGGCAACAACATTTCTACAGACAAGATGGCGACCAGGCAGCAACAATCCAACGACGGACCCCTCTTCGTGGACAAAGAGGGCGTCGTACACTACAACGGCGATCCAGCCGACGGCGAGGAGTTCGACGAGCGGGCGCTCCTCGGCTACCACGCGAGCGAAGAGAAGCTGCAGAAGCCCTACGCCATCAAGCTCAAGAATTCCTTGAACGGGCGAGCGTGGAACCTCACCAGGAAGAGGGCCGAGATTGCAACGCAAGCAGTATTGGACAAAGCAGGTGAAGACCCACTTGCTGCAGTGAAGCTGGTGGTGGCAACAGTACGACATGCGTGCGAGCGGATTGCCCCACTACAAAAGCAGCAAGCTTTCGAGGAGTATGTCTTCAAAGGTTTTCGCAACAAATCAGAGTCTGTGCAGGACTACATCTCGAGGCGGGAAACCGAGTATGAGCGGCTCAAGTCTCTCTAAGAGAACACGACTGTGAGTGAAGACCTGCAGACATACTTCCTACGCCAATATCAGCATGACCGAGCACAAGGCTATTCTCGGGCAGTGCAACAACGAATACATATGGGATGGCGTGACGGCAGCGCTGCTCATCCAGCTGGACACGGCGTGCAGAGACGAACGTGGCCATGGACGTTATGGAGCATACCCGGCGGACTACGACGATGACGAGGAGGAAGCCCTACTCGGATACGAATGTGGCGTGTGCGACGAGGACGGGCTCCTGAGCGATGAAGATTACGACGCGCTGGCAGTCGACAGTCGACGAGTTCGAGGGGGTGATTGACGACGTCGACCCCGAGGAGATCAGCCAGGAGGAGTGCGACACTCTAGCAGCTGAGGCACAGCGTCTCGGGTGGAAGGCCGGACGGAAAGGTCACAAGCCCAACTACAAGCAGGCGCGGGAGAGGCTTGCACAGAACAAGTCCAATCGAGGCTGGAAGGCCAACATCAACAAGCAAGGATCCATCAAGATGGACGGCAAGGAAGCCCAAGAGAAGCTAAAGAAGATAAAGGCGCACACGAAGTGCAATGCGTGCCACAAGAAGGGTCACTGGGAAGGAGACCCGGAGTGCGAATAGACAAGGCCATCAGGTGGCGGATCATCGAGCAGCCTACAGCGTGAAGGACGAGGTGGTGGACGAGGCTTTCACGGGCGACCTGGAGGTTTTCTACGACGGGCTGGGTTTGCGATGGCAACGGCAGTGAAGCTACTGATGGCGGACAGCTCAATGGACATGACTGCTATCCAGATCGTGAATGATCATCTGGCGAACATGGAGACCAAGATTGAGGAGATCTCGAGTCTGACGAAGGTGAGGATCGACACCGACGAGCAGATCGTGAACACCTGGACTGTATCAGCGCTTGGAGACGATCAACGCACACGAGAATCCTAGGGCACTGAGGACCAAACGCCAGGATCTGGATCATGGCAGACAGGGCCCAGCAGATCAAGCACCGAATCTTCTGGTGATAACACAGCAGCAGACCTACAGAAGATCAAAGATCAAGCAGCACAGATCGCAGCTCTATGGGTCAGCTGTGAGAACATGGAAGCAGCCTACAAAGATTACATGGATTGGTGTGTGGACTGGGCACCGGGTCCACCAGCTCATGCATATTACGATGGAGACGGCACCACAGGGGCTTCGGAACCTGGCGTACGATCTATGCAAAGCATCCTGGGACAGTACCTCGGAACTACGGGACATCGTGAGGAACACCTGCGAGCGCCTACCTCATGGAGTGCGACCGACATGGTTGTGGACGGAACGCAGAACGGGCACAGACTACAGGCCCACAGAGGATCATGCACCATCATCGGGCTTGCAGGTGGACTACGAGGAGCTGGAGGAGACCGAGGCCTACGCGATAAGGAAAGGACCGGCGTGCCTACGTGGATGTGGAGGCTCACTAACGTTGGACGGCTACGCTGAGGACAGCAGGGTCACCACGAGGACGAGGGGCTCATCCATGCGCTTCCGAGGCGTGAATGATAGCGCCACGGTGATGGCAGAAGGCGAGCAGGAGGTGACAGCTGGACTTGCAGGAGCCGACGTGAATCTACGATTCCAGAGGCTGCCGAAATCGAAGACGCCGATACTGCTCAGCATCCACCAGCTGGAGGAGCTAGACACAGTGCCGTACGTGAAGGAGCGAAAGGCGGACTTCAAGGCGATCAACAAGTACGGGGTGCCACTCAACAAGACTGAGAAGGGCCACCTTACGATCTCACTTAAGGACTGGCCGAAGAGAGAAACGACCAAGACGGTACCATCAATTACGACGGATGAGATCGACATCTGGACCGCGCAGGTGCAAGAGATAGACAAAGGCATCCTACGACGACAGCAGAGGAAGCAGATCGAGACGTGGGAAAAGGAGTTGCAGGACAAGCTGGACCAGTGCCAACAGGTCGTGGAGACGCTAAAGGCGGACCCGGAGGAGAAGCGGCCTATCATATGTGAGCTCTATGCTGGTGGCATGGCGGCCACATCGGAAGCTCAGCAGCGGCGACACCCTACTACGAGACCAAGGGACATCCGGAAAGTGCTGAAGCAGTTGGACGAGGACGACCCATACATGACTATCGTGGGTTTCCCCTGCGATCCGTTCACGAACATATCGCACATGTTTCCGCAGAAGACGAGGATGACGAAGCTAGCAACTGGTATGAAGCACCTGCGGCTTGTCAAGCAGATCTGGCTCAACTGCAAGCGTCGAGGAGCTCACATGCTACTTGAGAAAACACTTACATCCAAGGCGTGGAAGCTCATGCCGTGGCTAGGCTCAGAGTTCGTGGCCGCGACGACGCACCAGTGCGCGTAAGGCAGCAACCTGGTGGATTTCCTAGGCGACCCCGTCAAGAAACAGACGCGGTTCCTGACTACGGCCATCATGCTAGGCGCCAAGCTGAACAGCATCAGGTGCGACAACACGCACAAACATACGAGCGTGATAAACAGGCCGAAAGGAACAGCATCAAGCCTTGGCAACTGGACGGCGAACCTTGCGAAGACGATCATGGACGGCACCGAGAGTCAGCGGGACCTCGAGAAGCAGCACGGTGGGTACGCCAGGTACGCCAACAACTTCGAGGACATCGAGCTTGACGAGATCGAGGCCAATCCTGCAGAGGTGGAGGCACCCATGCACGCGATTGCAGCGACGATCTTCAGCAAGCACGTCGACAACCTCGAAATGGCGGAGTGGACGGCGGTACCACCACTTACAAGAGCGGCTATCAAGAAGATACACGAGAACCATTCTCACGGACCCTACAAGGAATCATTGGTACGATACTTTCAGCACGGTGGAGCTAGTCGACGAGCGGTGCAGGCGGCACGACTCTTCAGATGCACAACGCGCGAGGAGAAGGCTCGGACGGCAACAAGACCTATAGCAGCTCAGCCTAAGGTTAGAGACATTAATGAGGCCGTCGGCATGGATTTCATGATCATACCTGGCATGGACAATTATATGCACGTGGTGCTTGTGATCGTGGACATTACGTCGGATTTTACAGTGGCTATCTACACGTGTCCTGGGTCACGACCGACAGCAGAGTTGGCTAAGAAAGCTTTCGAGCTTGGATGGCTGACCTGGGCTGGACCACCTACTGCGGTTGAGCAGGACCAGGACTCGACCTTCATGGGCGAGTTCGAGACACTGTGCAACGACCTCGGCCTGTTGATCAACAACGCTGCGCCAGAAGCTCACTGGCAGACGGGCAAGGTCGAGAGAAAGATACGCTACCTAAAGGAGATGGCGACGAGTGTCTTCAATGCTGGAGAAATTCGTGGTCAGGATTCCGTTGCAGCTGCAGTACGAGGCATGGCCAACGCGTACAACCAGCTGGTTAGCACGGCGGGCTTTTCACCACAGCAGTGGGCACTGGGAGCTGGACATCGACTACCTGCGAGTTTGGCGAATCCCGACAACGACCCAGCAGTAGTTTCCAGGGTAGGTGAAAGGACATCGTTCTAGAATCGACTACACCTTCAGCAGATATGCTAGGAGGCCTTTTTCAAGGCGGCTAATTCATCTGCTTTCAGGCGGACAGTGCTGGCAAGGACAAGGCCCCAGCGAGGGCCCTTCCAGCAAGAAGATCTACCGATGTTCTGGCGATCGGACAATTTAAAGAGAAACCTACATGCTCGGTGGCATGGACCTGCCCGGTGCCTGGGCAAGGACGAGCATGGCTACTGGCTGATTCACAATCGGATATCGATTCTGAGCTCACCAAGTCTACGACGGAAAGCGACTGAGCACGAGGTAACGACGACTATGCAGTTCACCGACCTGTTCTCAGACGGTGGACCAGCCCGATCTCGAGCTGGACAGAGAGGCTTTATCGACCTCCGAGGGGAACACTATAATCCAGCACGAGATGCTCAGCAGCCAGACCAGCATCATGATCAAACAGCCAGACCAACATCAGAATAGACAGCCCCCAGAACGACAGCAAGACAATCATCGGCAGCTATATGGACAGCAAGAAGGTCCAGAACAGCAGCCAGTGCAGGGACAACAAGACACACCAGGAGCAGCACCAGCTCAAGGCGGTGTGGATCATCCGAAGCAGTCGGACAGCAGAAAAAGACGATCGGATGTGGTGCATGACAATGACGTGATGCCGATGCGTCAGAGGCTGGATGATGAGTACGAACCAGTTCTAGCTGATCAAGACCAAGCAGAGGAAGACTTACGTGCTCGACTACGTCGAGACCATGAAGCCTGGGATACTATCCTGGGAGCAGTGGCATCCAGCAGCAAGGGCAATAACGACTTGAGGCAGCTGGACAACATCAGGAATGCACCTCTACTACCCGAACCGGCACGAGGGTATCAGATCGAGAGGAGGCGACTGTTCAACTTGGACACACGTGACCTGGTCCCAGACATATCGAGGGTGTACTGGATATCAAACCCTCAGATCACCCACGATGTGGTGGCACAGCAGCCGATCACGGTCATCGAAGATATCAGATCAATGAAGGAGGAAGAAACGCAAGATGGACCAGGAGGTGACCAACAACATGCAGCCTCCCAGCCTGGGCCTCAAAGTGGTAGCAACACTGACGAGATCATGGAGGAGCTGGAGCAGCCCAAGGAGGTGAAACGCGGTGGTAAGAAGCATTCAGTTAAGAAGGACCTGAAGCTCAAGCAGACCAAGAAGGATGATGTTCACGACGACCGAGCTGAACTTCAGGTACCTGCCAGCATCCAGAGGCATATGGAAGAACGCAAGAAGGCAGAGGAGACGGCAGCAGCACCGACAGCAACATCAGAAGGTCATCAAGGTACAACAACATCGAGTACTAGACAGCCAGAGCAGCATCAGGGCAGCAAGCGCCAGGAGTTCCTGTTGGACGACGTGCCCATCAGCATCAAGCGTGCGAAGGGGCAGACGGGACCCATCAAGCAGCTGGCGGAGACACCACTCCTGGTTGAAGCTTTCGTGGCCGAGCGGATACGTACACAGCCGACAAGGGCTAACAAGCATCAGGAGATCAACCTGAAGGCGCTGGGCGACGACAAGCTTAAGTGGAAGAAGATGCAGAGTGCAGTAGAGAAGAAGTGGAATACCTGGTGCAAGTACGACGCGGCAACCCACATATCAGGAGCAGCGGTTGAGAAGATAGACCCTGACAAGATCCTAAGCTCCAAGGTGGCCTGGACAGACAAAGACCCTACAACCTTTGAGCCGAAAACGAGAATATGTGGACGGGGCTACGAGGAGGAGTTCGATGACAAGTTAGGTCGAGGCTCTCCTACAGTCTCAGCACAGATGACGCTACTTCTGTGCAGCATCGTATCGAGCCTTAATGTGGACCTAGTCGTTGCAGATGTGAAGGGAGGTTTTCTACAAGGCAAGGCGATCACACGCGAGCTCTACTTTCGGATCCCGACGAACCTTGGGAAGCGTACCATCCCAGGTTTCAAGGAAGGCGACCTGCTAAAGCTTAACAAGAGCATAAACGGGACAAACGATGCGGCAAGAGCTTGGTACGCGGCGCTGCGCGAGACGCTCGTGAAGCTTGGATGGGAAGGCCTGAGCTTCGAGCCCGCGACCTTCATCAAGCGCAACAAGGAGAACACGATCATAGGGATCATGCGTCTACACGTGGCCGACTTCCTCATGGGCATCAAGCAGGGCGACCCTGAGGGCGCCAAGATCATGAAGGACCTTCAGAAGGAGATTGACTTTGGCGAGGTCAAATACGCTAGGAAGGAGAAGGCGACGTTCTGTGGCTGGTCCTATCAGCAAGGCAAGGACGGCCGCATCAACGTCACCATGGAGGTTTATGTGAAGTCTATGCAGAATGTGCGTGTATCCAGGGAGCGCAGCAAAGCACCTGACAGTGCACTGACCCCAGCAGAGCATTGAGGACTACGAATGGTGGTTGGACAACTGCAGTGGGCTGCGCGAATGATTTGTTTCGAAGAAGCGTTCGAGGCATCCCGATTGGCATCAACGCTGGGAGCTCCGACGGTGAAGGATCTACAGGACGGGAATGCAACTATCAGGAGAATCCAGAAACGGGACGACCTACTGATCAAGTTCGCAGCTGGCCTGAATCTGTGGAAGACCATGGTAATCAACGTGACCGATAGTGCTTTCGACAACCTGGCGAAGCACAGATCGCAACGAGGACACGTCATCATGCTAGGTGACGAGAAGATCAACGAGGACCACGGCAACAAGTACAAGGTACATTACATTGTGTGGCAGCCTTCAAATATTCAACGAGTGGTGCGATCTACTCTATCGGCAGAGGCATACTCATGTGCAGATTATGTGGATATGCTGATTTGGACAAGGTCAATCTTGGCGGAGATCCTACACCCAGAGATGGATGCGGCCGAGATCGTGCATGATACCTGCCCGGTAAAATTCATCTCGGTGGCTGACTGCAAGAGCCTGTATGACACGATCACGAAGGGGAATGTATATATGACGGATATGAGGCTTTCTGTGGAGGCGGCTATACTACGTCAGTCACTAAAGGAGGTCAGCATCAAATGGGTCAAGAGTAAGAGCGAGCAGATGCTAGCGGACTGTTTGACGAAAGTCATTCCAGGAGGCTACACGAGGAAGATTGTGATATCTAACTTGTGGACTCTTGGACCTGATGGCAGAGCGCCATCAATACGCGGACGGAAGCTAGTTGGACCAGAGAAGATGGCAGCCAACAAAGAGGTCGACGACCTGAACGCGAAGATGGCTAAGTACGTCAAGCAAGAGCTGCATGACGACACCGATGGGAATGATGAGATATCGACCTGGCCGGTGGAGACGTACAACTATGTGGACGAGGGTTTCTATGACGACATGGGTGAGAACTATGACGAGACCGATTACGTCGAGGCATTCTACATGGATGATGCGATGGTCAAATACCCAGCTGATAGGAATAGTGCGCAGCGAACTATCCAGATACCTGACAAAATCGCGGTTCTACTTCAACTCTGTGCACTTGCAGTGTATGGAGTCTGTCTTTCGATGTCTCCTACGGTGGTGACATTAGTATCGATCATTGCGGGAGTCATCATGGTTATCTACGTAATGCAGCCTAATCAGAGCGACGACGAGGATTTCAGTATGGTGCCGATTGAGGTGGACAGTTCGAGCAGCGACAACATTTTCAGGACGGAGGGTCCCAAGCAGGCAAAGCTGAAGACAGCCACACTAAGGCTGAAGGCTGAGCCTGAGGTGGAGACGTACTCCGACGAGAGACTGGAGGATGGACCGATCTACCTGGGGGACAGTGCTCTCCTGAGGCAGTGGTGGGCTAACCTGGGATCGATGCACATCCAGAGTGGAACATTCGAGGGCTGCAGCTTCGCAGACTTATATAGCAAGGACAAGCATTACGCCAATTGCTTGGGCAGGTGTCTGAAGCTGGACGCAGACGAGAGCAGGAGCTACAGTCTGGATTCGAGAATCAAGACATACATTGCTTACAGCATCATCAAGTCAGCTCAGTTACGATAAGATTTCATTACCAATTTTGTGTTGATGTTGGATGGTGGAGACTTTTATTGTTATGCCGCTACCAACTTTGCGTTGATGCTGGATAGTGGCGACTTCATTGAGATGTCAATACCAATTTCGTTGGTGGAAGAGATTATATTGAGATTCGCTACCAGCTTTGTGTTTACGCTGGTTGGCTGAGGAGATATGTGTGTACCCTCTCAGGCGAAGAGAAGAGGAGTGCACCCTCTCAAGTGATTTTTGATGTGTTGCATCAAGAACTGATATGGTATCTTGATATGTGTTGCTGAAGATATTGATTCGATGTTCTGATATTTGTTGGTCAAGAATTGATGTGATATCTTGACAGGTGTTGTTCGGTGTACAGGCGGCTTTTGGCCGGTCGAGCCGACAGGCACATTCGTGAATATTCTGGAGGTTTGCTTCAGACTTGGCTACGCATTCTTCAGCAACTGTTCCTTTTTCCTGTGTGAAAATTGTATAGGCGAGGATGTGCGAGTTAGGGTGATAATGAATTATCTTGCCCTTCCGCCCATTGCCGTTGCGGCTCATAAGCTGGGCGGGAGGGTGGACGCACCTACTCACGTTTTGGCCTGAGTACGGAGATAATCAGATCTTGTTTCTTTTATTTTGTGCTTGCATCAAGTGCTTGATGGGAGAGATATTGTGATCTATATTTACAAGATGGAGTGCGACCACACCACTTCACACTGCCTGGCCTCAACAGCTGTGCGAATCATCTATCGCCGGGCAAACTGGGTTCCCAACACCAGCCAACATGCGACGTGGCCTGACGATGTCTCCAAATGCCTACGTCTCGATGGCCGCCACGACAGCGGGCATCCTCGGCACCGCCTTGACTGACGGCAGGCCCCGGCTCCGGCTCGAGCTCTGCAGTGGCGTGCGCCTGGGCCAAACCTGCAGGAACCTTCTCTCTCCGTGGTGGCCTGCCGACGTCGGGAGAGAGGGAGGAGGGCGGAGGGAGGGAGGAAAAAGGGGGGAGGCAAGGGGATGGAGAAAGGGGTGAAGGGCGGAGAGAGGCGGGGCCCAGCTAGACGCGCTCGCGCAACATCTAACATCCTATCCCTCCCTCCCGCCCCTTCCCATTACCCTGATGTTTCTCTCTATCTGCGGATGCGTGTCATAGCCGACCCAGGAGAGGCGGGCGCAGGAGGGACGTAAAAAGGGCGCAGAAGCGAGGAGGAACTGGGCATGAGGAGGCGGAGAGAAAGAGACGGACTCGCTCCCAAAACTAGGCAAACGACCTCGGGAGAACAGAGCATCCTGACTGTATGTACGCAATCGTGGTTCCTCACGGATCTGCATGTTCACCGTGCGTCACAGCACAAGATGCGAATAAATGCCCGCGTTGTGTACGCCATTAGCTGCACATTACTCAACATGCTCGCATGACGGTCGGGTGGACCAGAAAATATGAAAGGCATGGTGCTGGATATGCCTGCAAAGCAAGATGCTGGAAAGCCGACAGATGCCAGCGAACGAAGCTCAGCCTAACTCAAATGAGTTCTATATCACGGGGACGCTGCCAACAAAACTGATGGATCGGGCGCCGATATACTAACGGCACGTTTGCATATACGCTCATGTAATCTCTGACGCACTGCAAAGTGGACGAAACGATCGAGGGCCTCGCAGACGACTCTGTTGCCTGCGTCTTTACTGCGCAGAGGATGGCATTCCTCGCAAAAAGCGGACATTATACCTCCAAGTCCACCATGGACTACGACATATCACGCGCAGCGATTGAGGCACGCAAGAGAGATAGCCACAAAGAAACAAGCACGGTCATCGAAGATGATTCCGCCCGTTATCTCCACGACCTTGAGCCTCGCCGAATCTCTCTCTCTCTCTTTCTCTCTCGCTCTTTCTCACTCTCTCTCTCTCTCTCGCCCCTTTTTTGTTCTCTCTCTCTCTCTCTTTCGCTCTCTCTATGTCTCTCGCTGCTTCTCTGTTTTCTCTCCCTCTATCTCTTTCTCTCTCTTGCTCCCTCTATATGCACATACATGTATGGATGTGCGCATGCGCAGCACTCCCCCCCCCCGCCCCCACTGATCGTCGTATTTTCTTTCGGCGGTGGTCTTATTTCCGATTCCTCTCCGTTTGGTCGCTTCTCCTCCTGCGCGTCCGATTTATCATGTTGTGCGTCCTCCTCATTCTGAAATTCTGAACATCCTCTGCATGCTACTGTTCTTCCTCCTCTTCCTGTTGCTGTTGCTACTCCTCCTTCTCCTCCATTCGTTGTGCTCGCCTCCTCCTCCTCCTCCTCCTCCTCCTCCTCCTCCCCCTAGTCGACGTTGGAGGCTCAGGCACTCGGAGTCCCGACGGAGAGAGGATTTGACTGAAACTCAATCACGCGACTACCGCCCCACACTTTCACGGGCCAGAGAGGGGGCGGGAGGGCATGGAGGTTGTTCTCGACATGTGCACTGGTGAAACTGGAATTCTACAATCCGCTGGCGGCGAATACCAAGGACAGACTGGAAGAGATTAGCAGTGCACTTCGGGAATGGGATGCGGTTGTGCTGACAAGGACGCATCAGTGGGCAGAGCCAGAACCGATGACGAAGACAAATCATAGATACCATGTGGCAATGCAGTTTGGGGGAAAGAAAAGGAAATGGATTACGAAGGCATGCGGTACGACGTTCATGGTGTCCCACGAGATGATGGAGGACAAAGCAGCGTTCCACACGCAACACTCACCACCGGCTCAACTACACGGAAGAGCAGCAGGGGTGAGATTGCGTATAAGGGCGTACGAAATCACAATATTTGCGACGTATCTGCCACCAGAGAAAAAGGTACACTAGTCATGGTACGATCTCCAAAAAACAACAAAAAATGAGATGGGCGGAGGAAGAAGTGCAACGAAACGGGCGGCAGACCTACTGTCATTGCTGGGGGGGACATCAACAGCCAACTGGGAACGCACAGGTCGGACAACAAGGACTTGGTGGTAAGCAGGCACTGCCCGGGCAAACATGCAGTATCACTGGAACCAGTGGCTAAAGAGGCGGAGAACGACAAGGGAGCAGGATTCAGGATTTGTTGTGTCAACTGCCTGTTGTAGGTAGTCACGACCTTCTACGATTGTGGGCCAACTTACTACAGCATTGAAGACGACTGGATGCGGACGAGCAAGATGGACCACATAGCGGTACCGACCACATTGGAGGAGGTGCGCGGCATTCAGAGGAGTGGACAAACAGCTGCAACAAATCAAAGCGAGAGGACATCGAGACCACATCCCTCTGGGCCTCGACATTGGATTGGAACACCAATTTCATTTCTCGGGCAAGCACAGACAGCAGAGGGCAAACAAAGATGTGGACCGCAATATGCTGATGGACTCTCGGAGAAAAGGGAGATTGAGAGCAGAATTCTTGGGTGCTTTCGACCGTCACCTGAAGTCTACAGAGGAGGAACACTAGCGGGGACGTCCCGGAGTGCGATCCAGGCAGATTCTGCCTCGCTCCCAGGAGAAGAAGGGAAAGATCTTCAGGGCCGACCTACAGCAGACCAGACGTGGAAGACATGGAGTGATGCAGGAAGAAAAGCGATGAAAGAGGTCTTCCCAGTCAATAAGACGCAGGAGGACCAGGGAGTGGCAGCCTTTCAACTTCTGCGACCATCCCTACTGGGGGAACGGATGAAATTGATAGTGGACATGGTATAATCAGAGACGGAGGAGAGGCTGGAGGAAATCAAGGAGAATCTGGCGCAGATACAAAAAGTGTTTCGGAAAAACAGGACCGACCTGGAAACCGCAAAAAAACGGCCGAGGAGATATGGAGGGCGCACGAGAACGACAACTTTAGGGAGATGCATCAACTTCGCATTTAATACAGAGGAATGGGAGAGGGCCGAAAAAATGTACAACTTTTCAACACGCACCTGGTGGAACACAGGGGAATGGTTAAAATAATTGGGACCACGAAAGGGCAGCGGAGTCACTGGATTTAGACGCATACGAGAAAGAACACGACGAGGTGATAGCAAAGAAGATGCCACTACCAATGGGTGGGGATCTGAGAGCGCCGGTGGAGAGGGACAAAAGAGACATGCTAAACTATTGCAGGAAGGCGGCAAGAAGGGCCCCCCCCCTTGAGGAGTACCATTGGAACTTACATGGAAGATATTGGACCCCACGGTCAAACTGAATGACCCTGGGCAGCTGAGCAAGAAGGTGGAGGAGCAGAAGACACGAGCAGCGGAGCTTCGCGAGGACGAGGATGAGTTGGCCAAGTACAGCTCACTACACAGGTACAGGGTGGGCAGGACGATCCTACAGAAGATCGGGCGGGGGGCGGGCAACGTTCTGGGTCGGGCAGAAAGAGCAGATGACGGAGAGGCATTGCGGGCGAGCGAGAGACAAGCGCGCCACCTGGGGAGATATGGGAAAGCTGGATTGGGGTCGGCAACGATAGAGGTCGACGAGATGCTGGAGTGCAGGAACAAGCTGGGGGACATCCTTATCAAACGTCGCCAGTCCCAAGCTACGCCACTGGATTGGCGCAGGTCGATCTCGTTTTCTGCAGGAAAAGCAATAACAAACATGGGGTTGGAGGTAAGAGAGCTACGCATGAACATTGCTCAATGGGCATGGCTTTTCACAAGGGGATACAGCACAGAGGAAAAGCACCAAAACACCCATGCTGGGCACAAGAGGGGCTTTGTAATAGGTCAAGGGATAATGCGCTTGTCTGCGTCGAAGCTGCACAATGGAGAGCGAGACAAGCAAGAGTAACACCATCGCCAGCAACTACGACTGCACCAACGCCTTCGCAAGCACGCAACGCAACCTCCTGCTGGCATCGGTCTTCGCGGCATCGAAGGAGGACCTGCCATTTGCCATCGAAGGGATCGACTACACGTCGATGAGTATGGAATGCGCCGACCACTGGGTCCATGCGCTGACGACACAGGGAGCGCAGATGGGATTCGCCCTGTGCCCAAGGCAATTCAATGATACTTACAATCTAAATGTGGGACCATGGCAACAGGAGGAGAGGGAGAAGGACGAGATGCAGACAATGCACGATACGATGGGCACAGTAACGGAGAAGGAGTACGATCTCTCGCTCAACAAGTTCATGGACGACATTACCAAGATCCACACAACGGCGTCGATGGGCCCACCCACCCAAAAGCAGGAGCAGACTGGAGTTAGCAAGGAAATCTCGGAGCGCCAGTCAGCTTTCGGCGGAAGCGAAGATATCTCGGCTCGTCGGGAAGCACCAACTGGGGAGGGAGGGCGGGCCCCTGTCACAGGCGAGCAGGATCGCTAAGCAGATCAAAACTACCACGGAGCGCCTGGAGCGCAAGCTGGCGAGAGAGAATGCCTAAACCCAGCCAAGCCAACCATATGGTTGCTTTACGAGGCCCCAGGGCGGGACGGGGTCACGCGAGAGCTTCAAAGGGAAAGGCAGCTCAAAGGCCCGATGAGGGAGATGCGAGCACTGGGCCCCTACTTGCCAGGAAACCAAGTCTACGCGGGAGAGGTCAGGTGAAGACGCGAGGCCATGCAGGTAGCCTAATTACAGGCAATGCGGTTGCTTCTGGTCTTCAGATACCTCGGACAAACAAAAGAGATGTTTAAGGCGTTCGTGTCACGGGCAGGCCTAAATGGACTGATGGCTATTGTACTAGAAGAACGCCACTTCGGAGCGCTCGACAGCACCATGGCAATGCGATTGAGAAGAATGGCAGGAGACAGAATGAGGTGGACTCAAAAGGATGGTGCGACCAGATGCTACTCCAACAAGGAGGTGTTCGCAAGTGGTGGAGGATACCGCGTTGTCCTACTGCGCTGAGGATCCGCAGGCTACGATGGCACCTGCAATGGGTGAATCATCCAGAGGACTTTGGCAGCGTATTAGCAGCAATATTTGGAACATCGAAATTGGACCGCCTTTTGCGGAGTCAGGAGATTGGAGAATGGGAGAGCATGCGCGGCATCTACACCTTGGGCAAAGCAGGTGGTCAAGGATTTTCGGGCACTGGCGGAGGTCAGCGAGGACGTAACAAGCTGGTACCCGCAAAGACATTCAGACACGTCCATGTTCCAAACGGGCACAACTGACTGGAAGCATGGATAGGGACGGGCCCCAGCATACATACTTCGACAAGCAGGACGGACATGGGATACTCCGCCGGCCCCCTTGTGGGGCCACCAGGCTGTAGGACCAGGTTTCGCTGTTCCCTGCACCAGTTTCAGTTTCCAGTTTCTACTGTTACACTTCTGCTTCTTGTTGCTTACTGTTCCTTGTTGTACTTGTTGTAGACCGCGCGAAGGGGGGGAGCCGAAAACCGCCCTGCTTAGCACCTCCCGGGAGGGGTCTCAGAATGTCTGGCGGGGGCGAAATTGACACACCTTACGCAGATCGGCGGGGTGAGGGTCCAAAAACACAAAGGATTTACCACATTTCTGAAATTCTGTGGCACCCCTCGCGCAGATCGGCGGGGTCAGGGTCGAAAAACCAATTGGATTTGCCACATGTTTGAAATTCGGCGGCACCCCTCATGCAGATCGAGGGGGTCAGGGTCGAAAAACACATGGGATTTGCGACATGTCTCAAATTCGGTAGCACCCCTCACGCAAATCGCCTGGGTCAGGGTCCAAAAACACAAAGGATTTGACACATTTCTGAAATTCGGCGGCACTCCTCGTGGAGATCGCCAGGGTCAGGGTCCAAAAACACAAAGGATTTGATACATTTCTGAAATTCGGCGGCGCCTCTCATGCAGATCGGCGGGGTCAGGGTCCAAAAACATACGGGATTTACCACATTTCTGACATGCGGCGGCACCCCTCACGTAGATCGTCGGGATCAGAATCGAAAAACAAATGGGATTTGCCACATTGCAAATTCGGTAGCAACCCCCACGCAAATCGCCGGGGTCAGAGTCGGAAAACCAATGGGATTTGCTGCATTTCTCAAATTCGGTAGCACCCCTCACGCAGATCGCCCAGATCAGGATCCGAACACATAAAGAATCTGCAACATTTCTTAAATTCGGTGGCGCTCCTCATGCAGATCGGCGGGTCAGGGTCCAAAAACACTAAAGATTTGTCACATGTCTGAAATTCGGTGGCACTTCACATGCAGATCGGCGGGGTCAGGGTCGAAAAACCAATTGGATTTGCCACATTTTTGAAATTCGGCGGCACCCCTCACGCAGATCGAGGGGGTCAGGGTCGACAAACCCATGGGATTTGGCACATGTCTACAAATTCGGTGGCCCCCCTCACGCAGATCGCCTGGGTCAGGGTCCAAAAACAAAAGGGATTTGCCACATTTCTGAAATTCGGTGGCACTCCTCGTGGAGATCGGCGGGGTCAGGGTCAAAAAAACACAAGGGATTTGCCACATGTCTGAAATTCGGTGGCACTCCTCATGCAGATCGGCGGGGCCAGTGTCGAAAAACACACGGGGTTTGCCACATGTCTTGAAATCAGGTGGCACCCCTCACGCAGAACGGTGGGGTCAGGGTCAAAACAAGAACATGGGATTTGCAAAATTTCAATACTTCGTAGAAAAGCGTTTTGCACAGCATACGCGAGCAAGCTCGAAATGCGACACCGACTTCAACAACATCATAATAATCTCAATTTGTCTTGCCGATTATTCATCGTCTTCGCGTGAAGTCCTGACGCTGCTTCACGGCGGCGCCAAGGCCGCATGATTTCGCTCTTGCATTGCCCATTATCCGAGAGAGGGGGCCGGCGGCAGGGAGCGAAGCCGTTACGGATAAAGTACAAGACGTATCAATTGGAAAAGAGCGCGTCGCTCCTTATTGGTGCGACTGGGAGACCGCTTTGCTCCTTGTTGGTGCGACTGGGAGACGGGCACTGACGGACAGGTGCGCGGGGCGCAATTCACTACGGCAGCGGTGCCGGCAGCGCACAGGAGAGCGGCGCGCAACTGCCAGCCACTGATCCCCAACCTAGTGGTAACCAATCAATGCCCATGGTGCTTGAACTCATTCGCGACGGACAAAAAATACGATCGAAAATGTCCCGAGGGCCACGGAGAGTCATGGGATATGCCATAACATCAAAAGCTGTTGGAATCGCCCAGTCCAGGAGCCTTCCCCCCTCGGCTGCACCCTCTGTGGCTTGCAGGCTCAATCTCTGGGGGAGTTTCCGATGAACGCCCGCTGTCACCATCCAGGCCCCTACAGCGCTTCGTTTCCAAAAGAATGCGAGTGCTTCCCGGCGGCTGCCCCCCCCCCTAAAGAGGGGCAGACGCGGAGAAGGAAGGGGGGCCGAAGCACCGCAAGGGCGGCAAGGGAGCGGGCAAGGACCAGTGGGCCATGGAGGACGCGGCGGCAACGCCAAGGCTGCGGGGGGCCCGCCCGCGGCCGCGGCCGCGGCAGCAGGAGGGGGCGGCAAGGGAGGGGGAGGAGGCCGCAGGCCCCCCCCCCGCCAGCAGCCCCAAGCAGCGGAGGACTACGAGGAGCCCGACCTCAGAGGATGCATCAACGGGCTTCAACGCCTGGTCCTCCGCTCAGCGGCAGAGATGAAAGAGATGAACCACATGACCACGGACTTCTACCTCGTACCAGTCAGCAATTGGGCGCTTCGGAAGTCGATGGCAGCGGGGCACAGCTACGGGAACCAAGTCAGGGAGAGAGGCAAGGGGCACCTGCTGGGGCAACCAAGCATCCACACGGGGCTGGCGCTCTTGGAGGGCATCCAGGAAATAGTGTCGGAATGAAAGAAAGACGATCCCACTTCAGTGGTAGCATCGATGGATCGGGCGATGGACACGCTGAACGACTTCCGAATGGTGGACGGCAACAACGCCCACAGTCAAACCATGGTCACAGAGACGATCAAGATGTGCAAGGACAGCGAGAGCTAATAAGGCCCGCGACAGCAAGAACAGGAACCCGAACGAGGACGAGAAGCACATCTGGGAGGGCCTGGGCAATATTCAGATCGACAACAACGGGACCCTCAACTTCAGAGCAGTGCTCCCGAAGGACACGAACGGGGAGACCATGGCGAAGCTGGACAGTTCTCGGGCCACAATCTGAGGATGTGATTGTTTTCGTGGGCGGCGAGAAGTGTCAGTCGGCGGCGCCCAAGACGGAACTGGAGAGGGTGGTGGAACGAGAACTCCAGCGCTGGCGCCGCTGAGAGGAGGGGATAGATGCATTAGCGAGAATCGGAGGTGAGGGGGTGAGATCGAAATGGAACGGAGAGCCCCCCTACCGGGAAATCGACTTCGGTCTCGTGTTCGTGCGTGCCGCGCGTGCGGGCGAGGCGACGCTGCGTGGGCGGGCGAGAAGAAAGTCTCCTGTAGCTGAGGCGCAGCCAGACCACATGATTCCGGACCGGCGTCTTGTGGCCCGCGGTGTCCCGCCGGTGTCCCGCCTCAGGCTGAGGCGCGGCCGGACCAAATGATTCCGGACCGGCGTCCGGTGTCCCGCCGGTGTCCCGCCTCCGGCTGAGGTGCGGCCGGACCAAATGATTCCGGACTGGCGTCCGGTTGCCCGCGGTGTCCCGCCTCCGGCTGAGGCGCGGCCGGACCAATTGATTCCGGACCGGCGTCCGGTGTCCCGCGGTGTCCCGCTGGTGTCCCGCCGGTGTCCCGTCGGTGTCCCGATGATGATGATGATGATGATGATGACGGTGATGATGATAATAGATATGATGATGATGATGATGATGATGTCGATGGTGTCGGCAATAATAATAATGATCATGATGGTAACAATCATAATGATGATGATGTTGATGACGATGATGATGGTGATGGTGGTGATGATGGTGTCCCGATGATGATGATGATGTTAACGACGTCGATGGTGATGGTGATGATGATGATGAGATGTTGATGAAGATGATGATAAATGTGTCCCGATGATGATGATGATGATGAGGTTGATGATGATGCTGTTGATGATGATGGTAATGATGATGGTGATGCCCCGATGATGATGATGATGATGATGATCATGATGGCGATGCTGGTGATGACGATGATGGTGTCCCGATGATGATGGGGTTGATGATGATGATGATCATGATGATGATAATGGTTTTGATGATGGTGGCCAGATGATGATGAAGATGATGTTGATGATGATGGTGTCCCGATGGTGAAAATGGCGATGATGATGATAGTGACGATGGTAGTGATGCCCCGATGATGATGATGTTGCTGATGATGATGTTGCTGATGATGAGCAGACCAGAGCAGAGCGCCGGAAAACGTCCCGCAAAGACGGCCCTATGAGAGCCCGGCGGGGGCGCCGGAGCGCCAGAAGGCTCATTCATTGTAGTTGCCGGAGTGGAGGGAGCGACGCATGTAGTCCAAGAAGCCTTCTTCGCGAGTCTTCCACCATGGTAGGTTCTGGGCCAACACCCACCATTTGGAATCGTTGTCGGTGTCGACCACGTCATGTAGATAAGATACAATGTCATCATGCCAAAGCTTCCTTTGCCCGCCATGTCGGCGAAAAGCTGGGCGTAGGTCATGTGTACATGGGTCCCAACTTGCACTCAGTCGCGTCCATCTGTCGTGATCGTGGTTGGCCACACGTGCTGCGAACGCCCATTTTCGCTTGAAGTAACGTCGGTCCAATCGTCGACTCGAACTCGTTTGGCGTGTGCCAAAGCGGCGGAGGTACTTCTCCGTATGAAGTGAACCCAAGACTCAGATCCATCGTCGTTGTCTCCGTCGGTTGCTGTTGTCGGTGCTGTTGTCGGTGTCGGTGTTGGTGCTGGTGCTGTCTGTGTTGGTGCTGTTGTCGTTGCAGGTGCTATTATCGGTGTTGGCGCTGTTTTCGATTGGTGCTGGTGCTGGTGCTGGTGCTGGTGATGTGTTTGGTGTTGGTGCTGGTGCTGTGGTCGGTGCTGGTGTTGGTGCTGGTGTCGTCGCCGTCGTCGCCGTTCGGTGCTGTTGTCGGTCCTGGTGTCGGTGCTGGATTCGGTGTCGTTGACGTCGACACGTGTGCCGTTGTTGGTGTTGCAGGTGGCGCGTGTTGTCTGTCTGCTTGCTTCCAGCGTGTTCCGTTTTCTCGGCGTATTGATGATCGGTCGGAGCATTTTCCGTTGTGTTCGTTGTAGCGTGATGAGCATATCCTTGGTGAATGTCCACGAAGAGCAACCGTACATAACGCATGGTGTGATCGTGCCGCTGAAGAGTCGGAGTCTGCTGTGCAATGAGAGCTCTGTTGGTAAGTTCACACCGTAGTGTGTGAAACTTCGACCATCCCGCGGCGATCCTGTTTTTGAGCTCATGTCCGTGGAAGTCGTGGAACGATAACTTTGTGCCCAAATATTTCGTACTCTGGTCGTTGGGTAGAATGTCTATGCGTGCACCATCGAAGACGATGTGCGTAATTGTTCTGCCAGCCCTCTGGCTGACGTTGGTGAGAATGTTGGTCTTGTCGGGGTGAAGTGAGAGTCCACAGCAGGATGCTTTGTTCTTCAAGTCGCGCAATACGCATGTAAGTTGGCGAAGGTTCGGGGCGTACAGCAGAACGTTGCCTGCGAAACGTAGGTTCGTGATGCTTGCTTCTTGAGCAAAGCCGAGCTTGATGCCAAACTTTTTGCGTTGCCAGCCGGGCTTGATTTGTCGGAAGATATGCTCCAGCAGCGCATTGAACAGGAAGGAACTGAGCGGATCTCCCTGCTTCACACCCCGCTGTCTGCTAAAACTGCGACTGGAGGTGTCAGTGCGGACAGTGGCCGTCTGATCATTGTACATGTGCTGAATGAGGGTGATGTACGCTTCGGGAATATGTTGCTGTCGTAGAGCGTCCCATAAGTGCTTGTGGTCCACGCAGTCGAACGCCTTCTTGAAGTCGATTGCTGCCGCCCCGAGCGGTAACTGCCAACAGTGTGATTGCTCGTGCAACATTGCCGTCGTGAAGAGGTGGTCATCCGTGCTGAAGCCTCGCCGGAAGCCAGCCTGGTCAGGGCTCTGTTGTGCGTCAAACGTGGCTTCTAGTCGATTGCAGAGGAGGCGGGACATGAGTTTGTACAGCAGTGGGATGATGGCGATCGGTCTGTAGTTTTGCGGTAGCTTGGGGTCCCCAGATTTGCATATCACCGTTATCGTCGTTCTCTTCCATTGTGTGGGTGATGGGTGGTTTGGCTTGATAATGTCGTTGTAAAGCTGCAGTAAGTTCGATTCAATGGCGGTTCCCCCCGCTTTGAGAAGTTCGGCTGTGAGTCCTGCAGTGTCGCTGCACTTGCCGTTTTTCAGTTGCTTGATTGCATGTCGAAGCTCTTTGGTGTGAGTGGTGGTATGCTCGAGTCTGTTGCCGTGTCGGTGTTGCTAGAAATGTCGCTGTCGTCCTGCGGTGTTTTATAGAGTTGCTCGTAAAAGGTGGCGAAGACGTCTGCGATGCTCTGTCTGCCAGTTGTTTCGTCGCCGTTTGTGGTTGTCATTGACGCGATCATGACTTTTTTCTTGGACGTTTTCGTGCCCGCGATTCTCTGGAGGTATTTGCACTGGCACACAATGGTTTCAATCCTGACGTTTTCCTGGACGCGCTTGATGGTTCGAAGCTGTTTCAAAATGAGTTTGCTCAGTGTACTCCTGGTGGTTGTGTCGGCATGCGGTGTGCTGCGCCGTCGGTCAATGAGGTCGCGCAGCTTATTGTTTGATGTGACGTCGTCTTCGTGTGCTTGGTGTCGCGGTGAACTGTTGCTGATGATGATGGTGTCCCGATGATGGTGATGATGTTGATGATGTTGTGCATGCTGATGATGATGATGAGATGATGATGATGATGACGATGATGATGACGATGATGATGGTGTTCCGATGATGATGATGATGATGATGATGATGATGATGATGATGATGATGATGATGATGATGGTATGGTGATGTCCCGATGATGATGATGATGATGATGATGATGTTGATGATGATGATGGTGACGATGATGGTGTCCCGATGATGATGATGGTGATGATGATGTTGATGATGATGGTGATGAGGTGATGATGATGATAGTGTTCCGATGATGATGACGATGATGATGTTGATGACGTAGATGACGATGATGCTGATGATGATGACGTTGACTGTGAGATCGCTTGTGATATCGATAGTGAGATCGATAGTGAGACCGAATGTGAGATCGTTAGTGAGATCGATAGTGAGATCGATTGTGAGATCGATGGTCAGATCGATTGTGAGATCGATCGGATGAAATAGATCGAGTGAGATCGATTGTGAGATCTATCGAGTGAGATCGGTCGAGCGAGACCGATAGTGAGATCGATAGTGAGATCGATAGTGAGACCGATCGAGTGAGACGTTGGTTCCTCCTCCACCCACCTCCCTATCACCCGAAGGGTGGTCGTATAGGTATCTCGGAGCGCAAAAACCCAAAGACTAAATGCCAGACCGCGGCTGACGCGGACAAGCACTTTCACAGCCGCTCCGACGGCATCAGCTCCGAGCTCTGAGGACGCCGCCCCTCGACAGGCCACCCCAGGGCAGATGGGCATATCAGGAGTGCCCAACAGCAGACAAGCGAAACGACATCTGACAGATAATGAAAAGACAGCGGGGGCAATCAGCACGGATGTTGAGCGCCTCACCAAGGCCGGACCCTTTTCCCCAGAGGGTCGGAGGTTGGGGCGTGAGATCGCAGTGGAACGGAGACCCCCATTCGGGAAATCGTTTCGCTTCGTTCGTGTCGTGCGTGCGGGCTGAGCAAAGCTGCGTGGGCGCGCGAGAGAAATTAACGTGCCGTTGCTCGGGCAAAGTCGCGACAAATGATTCTGCCCCTCCCGACCGTCCGTCCGTCCGTCCGGCGGTGGCTCGCCGTGTCCCGCGGTGTCCCGTGGTGTCCGCCGTTGCTAGGGCGAAGTCAAGACAAATGATTCTCCCCCGCCCGCCCGTCCGTCCGTCCGTCCGTCCGTCCGTCCGGCGGTGGCTCGCGGCGTCCCGTGTGTCCTGGTGCCCCGTGGTGTCCCGTGGTGTCCGCCGTTGCAGGGCGAAAGTCAAGACAATGAATTCTCCCCCGCCCGCGCAGTCCGTCCGTCCGTCCGGCGTGCTCGCGGTTTCCCGCGGTGTCCGTGGTGTCCTGTGGTGTCCCGTGGTGTCCGCCGTTGCTAGGGCGAAGTCAAGACAAATGATTCTCCCCCGCCCGCCCGTCCGTCCGTCCGTCCGGCGGTGGCTCGCGGTGTCCCGCGGTGTCCCGTGGTGCCCCGTGGTGTCCGCCGCTGCTACGGCGAAGTCAACACAAATGATTCTCCCCCGCCCGCCCGTCCGTCCGTCCGTCCGGCGGTGGCTCGCGGTGTCCCGCGGTGTCCCGTGGTGTCCCGTGGTGTCCCGTGGTGTCCGCCGTCGCTAGGGCGAAGTCAAGACAAATGATTCTCCCCCGCCCGCCCGTCCGTCCGTCCGTCCGGCGGTGGCTCGCGGTGTTCCGCGGTGTCCCGTGGTGCCCCGTGGTGTCCCGTGGTGTCCGCCGTTGCTAGGGCGAAGTCAAGGCACATGATTCTCCCCCGCCCGCCCGTCCGTCCGTCCGTCCGGCGGTGGCTCGCGGTGTCCCGCGGTGTCCCGTGGTGTCCCGTGGTGTCCCGTGTGTCCGCCGTTGCTAGGGCGAAGTCAAGACAAATGATTCTCCCCCGCCCGCCCGTCCGTCCGTCCGTCCGGCGGTGGCTCGCGGTGTCCCGCGGTGTCCCGTGGTGCCCCGTGGTGTCCCGTGGTGTCCGCCGTTGCTAGGGCGAAGTCAAGACAAATGATTCTCCCCCGCCCGCCCGTCCGTCCGTCCGTCCGGCGGTGGCTCGCGGTGTCCCGCGGTGTCCCGTGGTGTCCCGTGGTGTCCCGTGGTGTCCGCCGTTGCTAGGGCGAAGTCAAGACAAATGATTCTCCCCCGCCCGCCCGTCCGTCCGTCCGTCCGGCGGTGGCTCGCGGTGGCCCGCGGTGTCCCGTGGTGCCCCGTGGTGTCCCGTGGTGTGCGCCGCTGCTAGGGCGAAGTCAAGACAAATGATTCTCCCCCGCCCGCCCGTCCGTCCGTCCATCCGGCGGTGGCTCGCGGTGTCCCGCGGCGTCCCGTGGTGTCCCGTGGTGTCCCGTGGTGTCCGCCGTTGCTAGGGCGAAGTCAAGACAAATGATTCTCCCCCGCCCGCCCGTCCGTCCGTCCGTCCGGCGGTGGCTCGCGGTGTCCCGCGGTGTCCCGTGGTGTCCCGTGGTGTCCCGTGGTGTCCGCCGTTGCTAGGGCGAAGTTAAGACAAATGATTCTCCCCCGCCCGCCCGTCCGTCCGTCCGTCCGGCGGTGGCTCGCGGTGTCCCGCGGTGTCCCGTGGTGTCCCGTGGTGTCCCGTTGAGTGAAATCGATAGTGACATCGATGGTGAGATCGATACTGAAATCGATGTGGTGCCCCAAAGTGTCCCGTGGTGTCCCGTGGTGTCCCCCCAATTAAATCGATAATGAGATCGATCGTGATATCAACAGGTGACCCGTGGTGGCCCGTGGTGTCCCGTTGAATGAGATCGAAAGTGACATCGATAGTGCAATCGATAGTGAGATCGATGTGGTGCCCCGAAATGTCCCGTGGTGTCCCGTTGAGTGGAATCGATAGTGAGATCGATACTGAGATCGATGTGGTGCCCCGAAGTGTCCCCTGGTGTCCCAGAAAACGAAGTCGATAGCGAGATCGAGAATAAGATCGATCGCGAGACCGATAGTGAGATCGAGAGGTGTCCCGCGGTGTCCCGTGGTGTCCCGTGGTGTCCCGTTGAGTGAGATCGATAGTGATATCGATAAGTGCAATCGATAGTGAGATCGATGTGGTGTCCCGAGATGTCCCGTGATGTGCTATGGTGTCCCGTTGAATGAGATCGATAGTGATATCGATCGTGGGACCGATAGTGAGATCGAGAGGTGTCCCGCGGCGTCCCGTGGTGTCCCGTTGAATGGGATCGATAGTGACATCGATAGTGCAATCGATAGTGAGATCGATGTGGTGTCCCGAGGTGTCCCGTGGTGTCCTTTGGTGTCCCGTTGAATGAGATCGATAGTGAGATCGATAGTGAGACCGATAGTGAGATCGAGAGGTGTCCCGCGGTGTCCCGTGGTGTCCCGTGGTGGCCCGTGGTGTCCCGTTGAATGAGATCGATAGTGAGATCGATAATGAGATCGACAAAGGTCCCGTGGTGTCCCGTGGTGTCCCGTTGAGTGAGATCGATAAAGAGATCGATTGAGTCAGATGTTGGGTTCCCCCCCTCTCCCCCCACCACAACCTCCTCATCACCCGAAAGGTGGTCGAAGAGGTAAGATATTGGCCCTAAAACTTCGAGCAGAACGAGAAGCGGCGTTGCAGAGAAACGCCTTGGGAAGAGGCCACCCAGGCAGCAACAAGACCTCCCGTCCCAGTCAGTAGCCGACGTCTTCATTTGCGACGACACGACATTTGTCTACCTCCCCCAACTTCTTTACAGTTGCGGAGATACGGTGCGTGGGGATTTTGCATACTTTACAATCATCATGTGCACAATGTAGCGATGAGTCACGGACAGTGGGGGGGAAGAGTGTCCGAATCCACAGTACTATGTGATACCCTTGGGACCACTGGGCATCACACATCTGCCTCCATCGATCACCTTCGGCTCCCACAGCCCATCTGGCTCAACGACGGTCCAGGTGCGCTCGCGCACTAGCAGGGATATCTCGGAGTGCAGGACGCTGGAGGCCGCCCATGGGCTTCACCAGCAGCGATAAGCTATGGCCATGCGGCCGCTGCGGCAAGGGACTCGGGTACTACAAAATGATCGAGAGCCATGGTGAGAACAACAAGAAGGAGCCAGGACACGAAACAGACCAAGGAGGAAAAAGAAGTCTATGGAAGACGGCGCGCATCGACTGCGAGCCAGCGCTCAGGCAGAAGGAGTGGATCGAGTGGAATGACGAGGAGAAGATTCGACATGGAGGAGTCCAGTACATCGCACAGGAACACGCATGCCGAGAACAGAAGAGGAAAGCTGAAGGCATCGCGTGGGGAGCTCAGTCCTTGGGGCAGATCCAGGCAGCGAAGGCGATTCTAGAAGCTGAAGAAAGACCCAAGAAGAAATCACGCAACCAGAGGAACAAGATGGTCATTGAGAGGTCCAACGAGATGTCAAAAGCACTCTTGGAGGGCATCAAAATCAACGGTGCATGTTCAGAGCCTTCAGCAAAGCAGGAGAAGACATGGCGGACGCCCTAAGATGCGCAGCAGAGTACGACATCTTGCTGAGCAAGTGCGTGACCATTGACGTAAATGACGAGAAGGCGCTAAAGGCAGCCAAGCATGAAGTAGAAGAGAAGGAGAAGGAGCTACACGAGATGGGCGACTACAAGAAAGCAAAGGATAAGGAGGGGAAGCAAACAAAGTACCTCAAGGCGCTGGACTTCGTGGACAAGTGGAGCGGTAACATGCAACGGATTAATGTGTGCGGGGGGAGCACAGGATGGGACACGAAGCAGGACTGCGCCTGCTCGTGCGGACTGGTTTTCCCTAACAAGCTGTGGTGGAAAGGCCCCAGCCCCGACTCAGGGGGAGACCAGTGGAAGTTCTGGTGCAAAGTAGACTGGAAGCAGCTGGTGACGACACAGGAGAGCTTCCCCGAAGACGAGCTCATGAAAGAGCGGGTGGGCAAGATGAAGAGGGACTTCGGCGAAGACTGCGAGAAGTGGCCTGACATCGGGTGCAAGGCGAAGTTCCACCAGCACAGGAAGGGGCCATCCATGGCGGTGGAGCTCAAGGTCGGAGAACAATGGGAAGCGTTCGTAGCGGAAAGACTGCCGCAGAAGCTTGACGACGCCATCAAGGGGAACTACTACAAGTTCTATGACGCGCCCCAGAAGATGAGCCCTGAAGAGCTGTACGAGCTGGCACCACCGTCCTTCTCAGTGACGCACCAGGTCGAGGGCTGCGCGCTGATCGCAAGGTAACCAGTGGATCTGTGGGAAAGAACAGGAAAGAGGTCCTTCTCTATGCGAAGCTGGTGCGAGCTGGCGCTGAGGATCTCGAACAACGACGCGGAGAACCTGCGCAGCGTCATGGACGTAACCTTGGAGCTGATAAAGGGTGAGACGACGCTCGATCCAGAGGCCGACAGGCTCAAGAAACGTCAGCAGCTCCGAGACATCACGAACCCTGCTGGATGGCACAATAATATCCAAGAACTACGCCAACTCGGGGGAGGCGGCCAGCTCCAGCGGCCGCGCGCGGGAGAACCCACTTGCAACGCGAAGAGGAGCACTAGCGGGAATAGCCCGGAGTGTGATTTTAGGCAGGCAGGACGGGCAGACTCAGAGGGACCATCACTAGCGGGGACATATCGGCGTAAGGACCCCCGAAGAGAGCTCGCACAGACTACGCCTTGGAAAATGATTCTTGGGTGTGCCGACAAGCACACTACTGCAGGGGGCGAGGGTTGGGAAACGATATAACCACAAAGGCCACCAGAGCGCATCCTCAACGGCCTCTTTACTATCGACAGTGGTACAGATGGCGAACATAATGAGGGAAAGAAAACCAACCTCCCACACGCCGTGACAATAGGTATGATCACCGCTAACGGCTCACCGAAGGGGTACTGTGGGATATTACCGCAAGGTATCAGGGTATAGATGCGACATATGCATGGGACAACCATCGGCCAGCACGCTCAGGAGGATAAGTGAGCCGAGAGAGAGAGAGAGAGAAAGACTAGGGAAGAAATGAGAAAACAGCATGTCGTAGGTAGAATGTAAAGAGGGTCCCCCAGCAAAGTCTGGCATGCAAGAGCCTCCCGCTTTCCCTCCTCTTCCCCTTTTTTGGGTGGTCGTGTCGTCGTTCCCCCCTCTCGCTTGGGAGCCCTGCTCGCCCAGTGTGCCCCCTTTGTCATGGGCACGCGAGAGGGCCAACAGCTGCCACCCCGGCAGTGACCCGCAGGGACTCGCACTCACAAGGTAGCGAGTTTCTCTTACGGGGCCACCTCGGAGCTCGCCCCTTGAAGCTTCGAGGTATGCCCCCTGCCGGCCCCCATGAGAAATCGCAGGGGGTTGTGCCAGTCGCACGCGCAGCTCCTTCGTAGGCGTTGACGCTGGCCCCCTTCAGGCGGATGTCCTTGTCCTTGTCCTTGTCCTTGTCCTCCTCCTCCTCCTCCTCCTGCTCCTGCTCCTCCATTCCTTTGCCTCATATACATATAAGACTGCAGTGGCGCTTCGCGCCATGCACCTTGGTCCTTGAAGTTTGGTATGCAAGCGGAATAGCAGGAAGGGCAAGCCGACAATTTAGCGATAACTTCTTGTTTCCTTTTCTAGCATCGCCGCTATAATAATGTGTTTCGTTATCCTTCCTCCATGCTTCTTTTTCCTCATGTTCGCCATACCCTGCGCATTCTCCCCATCCTCCTCGGCTCTTTTTGCGGAGGCCCCTCCTTGGAGAGCCTCTGGGGGCCTCGCAAAAGTTATGTCAAATTTTCTCAAGGCCTTCTGGAGGCCTCTTGGGCGTGTTCTGGGGGCCTCTCGGGGCTCCCTCGGGTCGCCCTGCCTCCATCCGCGGTCTCCCACCGGGTCACGATTTGGAATGCCTCGGAGGGTGTCTTGGGGCCATCTTGGGCCGCCATGGGGCTCTCTGAGGGCCATCTTGGACCCCTGTTATGCCGTTTGGGGGCTCTCTTGGACTGCCCGGAAGCCCTTTGGAATGGTTATGGGGCGATCTTAAAGCCTCCCAGTCGGCTTCGGACGCCCAGAAGACCGCCGTCTTGGAGCGTCGGGAAGCCCAAAAGAGGAGAACCCCAAAATTCACCAAAAACCAATCGAAAATCAATGATGGTTGCCTCTTGGGGCCTTCTTGGGAGTGCTCTTGGAGGCCTCTTGGGACGTTTCGGGACGATCTTTGGGGATACGATAACTTCTTAAAATTCGTCTTGAGGTCACGTCGGTCACTCTTGGAGCGCTCTTGTGCTGTCTTGGGGGTCTCTGGGACGTCTCCGATGACCCCCCCGATCGTCCTAGGCCCTAGGTGTGCTGGGAAGGCCTGTCAAAACGCCCTGCGAGGCCCGGGGGGCCGCTTCGAGGCCCGTCCGGAGGGCCCCAAAGCCCCAGATCCCGGGAGCCCAGTTTTGGGGGGGGGGACGGGTTTTCCCTCCGCCTGGGCTTGGAAAAATATAGGGCGAGGAATAGGTTCCCCACATGTTTGGTGGGGTTATGGTGTCCTTCCCTCCCGCGTCCCACCCGCGTCCCCCTCACTCACACACCTCCCTCCCTCCTCCCTCCTCACCTCCTCTTAATCTCTCGCCTCGGCACGGCACGCACATGGGACACGCGTCTACATGCAGCCGCACGCATGCACACACTCGCACACTCGCGCGCACACACACACACACACACACTAACTAGCAACGCCAGTGCACGCCTGGCGTGTTCACAGCATCACACACCCACGACGCATGCGCCACATACTGGGCACCGCAGGCTCGCAGGGCACGGCTCGCAGGGCACGGAAGGCGGGGCACTTTCCTGGACACCGCAAGGGGGAGCGCTGGGGGTGCGGTCTCTAGTCTATGCGTTGCAGACTCGCAGGGCACGGCGGGCGTGGCAAAATTATTGGCGTTACAGGGGGTGCCATGGGGGTGCGGTCACTATCCGCTTCGGGCTCGCAAAGCGTGGCAAGCGTGGCACTTTCTCGACGCCACAAAAGGCGCAGGGGGTGTGGTCACTATCCGTTTCGGGCTCGCACAGTGTGGCTGGCGTGGCACTTCCTCGATGCCGCAAGGTGGTGCGCTGGGGGTGCGGTCGCTATCCGTTTTGGGCTCACAAACTGTGGCAGGCGTGGAAGTTCATCGGCGTTACAGATGGTGTCATGAGAGTGCGGTCGCTATCCGTTTCGGGCTCGCAAAGCATGGCTGGCGCGGCACTTTGTTGACGCCACAGGGGGTGCCTTCAGGGGTGCGGTCTCTATCCGATCCGGGCTCGCAAAGTGTGGTAGGCGTGGCAACTTTTCGACGTTGCAGGGGATGTCACCGGCGTGCGGTTGCTATCCGCTTCGTGCTGGAAGAGCGTGGCAGGTGCGACACTTTCTCGATGCCACGAGTGGGTGCGCTGGGGGTGTTGTCACTATCCGTTCGGGGATGGAAAAGCGCGGCACGAACGACATTTTCTCGATGTCATAAAAGGGGGGCGCCGGGGGTGCGGTCATTATCCGATTCGGGTTCGCACAATGTGGTTGGCGTGGCAGGGGGGTTATCGGGGTGCGGTCGCTATCCGTTTCGGGCTCGCAAAGCGTGGCAGACTTGATTCTTCTTCCAGTCAACAGGGGGGTGCGCCGGGGGCGCGGTCGCTATCCGTTTCGGGCTCGCACAGTGGCTGGCGCGGCAGTTTCATGACGTCGCCCTTGGGGGTGCGGTCGCTATCCGTTTCGGGCTCGCAAAGCGCGGCAGGCTCTGCATTTCTTCGACACCACAAAGGGGTGCGCCGGGGGTGGTCTCACTATCCGTTTCGGGCTCGCAAGCCGTGGCAGGCGTTGCACTTCCTCGACACCACATGGGGGTGCGCCAAGGTGGCCTCTCGGGCTCGCAAAGCGTGGCAAGCTTGACTTTTCCTCGACACCACTGGTGGTGCGCGGGGGGGGTCTCCTTAACCGTTCCAGGCTTTCAAACCGTGGCAAACGTTGCTCGACACCACAGGGGGTGCGCAGGGGGTGGTCTCCCTATCCGCTTCGGGCTCGCAAAGCGTGGCAGGCTTGACTTTTCCTCGACACAACAAGGAGTGCGCAAGGTGCGGTCTCTCTATCCGTTTCGGGCTCGCAAAGCGAGGCAGGCATTGCAGTTCCTCGACACTACAGGGGGTGCGCTGGGGGGTGGTCTCTCTATCCGTTTCGCTCAGGGAACGCGCTGGGGGTGGTCTCCCTATCCGCTACGGGCTTGCAAGACGTGGCAGGCGTGGCAATTCCTCGACATCGCAAGGGGTGCACAGGGGGTGGTCTCTCACCGCGGTCTCTATACTCCCCGGTCGTCCAGGCACAGCAGGCGTGGCACTTTCTCTACAACATAGGGGAGCGCAGGGGGTGGTCTCTTACCGCGGTGTGTATACGCCCTGGTCGTCCAGGCACAGCAGGCGTGGTCTCAACACCCACGGGGATGCGCGGGGGGGGTCTCTCACCACGGTGTCTATACGCACTAATCGCCCATGCACAGCAGGCGTGGCAATTTCTGGACACCATGGGGGATGTGCAGGGGGTAGTCCCTTACCGCGGTGTCTAGACGCCCCAGCCGGCCATGCACAGCAGGCGTGGCACTTTCTGGTCACCATCGGAGATGCGCTGGGGGTGGTCCCTCACCGCGGCGTGCGCCGTCCGCCTGCCCACCGCGTGGAGACTCGTGCGCCGCCCGCCTGCCTACCTACACCCCCGCTCTCTTCCGTGGTCGCCATGGCGCAGGCTGTTATTCGCACGGCGCGTCAGTCTCCCAAGGCTTGACCGGCGTCACCAACGGTGTCGGCGGGACAACGGCCACCAGCATCATTCTCGCATGTTCCACTTGAGCTATGATCACTCCAGGCAAATATAAGTATAGGGGTTCCTCGGTAGCGTAATTAAGCCGGGCTGGGCGTTTGACATGAAACTTTATCACTCTCTATGACCCTGAAGCTTATTAAACATTGGCGACAGTTTCACAAATTGATGGCGGGTCGTTTTCAAAATGAGGTTCTCGCCCTAGCTCCGCGCACATGTTTGAACATGTGCAAGAGCTTCACGGATTGAAAGCGAATATTGTTCAAAATGTGGCTCTCGCCTGAACGCCGCGCACATTCGTTTTGAATAGTTGCAAGGGCTTCACTGATTGAGTGCGGCTCTTTTTCAAGATGTGGCTCTCACCTAAGCGCCGCGCACATTCGATCTAAAAACTTCCGAGAGTTCCACGGATTGACGGCGAATGGTTTTTAAAACGTGGCTCTCGGTTTAACGCCGCGCACACTCGTGTTAAGAAATTGCAAGAGCTTCACGGATTGATGGCGGTTCCTTTTAAAAATATGGCTCTCGCCTTAGCGCCACGCACATTCGTTTACAAAAGTTCCACGGCGATCCATGATCAGCGTACAAGGCATGGTGTTTTTGAAGGATTCAGGATCTGAGAGTGAATCAGGTAATCGGATTACGTTGATTCGCGGTGTTGAAGTCCCAGGAATGGCGTGCTGGCACGATTCAGGATCGTCAAGACGCAACAGTCAGGTTGATCTGCGGCGCTGGAATTCCGAGCAATGCTTTGGTTCCATCGAATTATTCCCCTCCGCGGAACTGAAGCGTTGTAGGGTCCTATGTCAAGGGAGCTTGGAGGAAGGGTTTATACCAACATCGTTGATGACTGTCGGGTTTACACTGGTCCTCCTCCTCCTCCTCCTCCTCCTCCTCCTCCTCCTCTCCCTCCTCCTCCTCCTCCTCCTCCTCAATTCCTTCTCCTTGTAAGAAGCACCTCCCTGCCGCACCCCGAGGCTGGTCGAAAAGGCGGACCGGGCGTTTCCCGTGACTTCCTCACCAGTAGTGGGCCCGAAACTTAGAGGCTGGCAACAGCTTCACAGATGGAGGGTGGGTCGCTTCCAAAATACGGCTCTCGCCTGAGCGCCGCTCACAGTCGTTTTCAACATTTGAAAGAGCTTCTCGGATGGAGGGCGGGTGGTTTTCAAACTGTGGCTCGCGCACTAGCGCCGTGCACACTCGTATCCGAAATGTGTGAGAATTCCGCGAATTGAGGGCGGTTCGTTTTCAAAATGTGGCTCTCGCCTTAGCTCCGCGCACAATCGTTGCACAAAAATCCAAGAACTGTATGAATTGAGGTCAGGTGGCTTTCAAAATGTGGCTCTCGCCGTAGCGCCTCGCACAATCGTTCTAAGCAGTTGAACGAGCTTCACGGATTGAGGTTGGTTCGATTGCAAAATGTGGCTCTCGCCTTGGCGCCGCGCACTTTCGTTTCACGAATTCCCCTGGCCAGCGTGCCAGCAATAATAATGTGTTGGAAGGCCTCAGGATCGTGAGGTGGTTAACAATATTTCTAATTCGCGCGCGCGGGGCGGCCCCTGGGGGTCCCCCGGCGAAAAGTACCCCGACCGCAGCCCGAGCAAGTCTACTCAGAGATGGTTGTCCTCCTGCGTGTGGCTTCTCAGGCCCCCCAGGGCGCGCCAAGAGGGCCCCAAGAGGCCCCCAAGACTGCCCAAGAGGCTCCCGAGACGCCCAAAGGGCGCTCCAAGACGCCGATGATGACCCCAAGACGGCCCAAGAGGCCTCCAAATGGCCCCCAAGAGGTCTCACAAGAGGCCCCGGAAGGCCAAAATCATAAATTTCACTATGGTGTTGGAAGGATTTTGGCCTTGTCGCCTTTTCGGCCATCCGATGCTCCAAGACGGCCCAAGAGGCCCCCAAGAACGCCCCAAGACGGGCCAAGAGGCTTCCAAGAGGGCCCCAAGAGGGCCCGAGACGGCCCAAGACGGCCCCAAGACGGCCCCAAGAGGGGCCCAAGAGGGGGACCACGAACCGAAAACTCTAGCCTTCCGCCCCAAGAGGGCCCCAGGAGGCCACGAGAGGCCCCCAAGAGGCCCCAAGATGCCGCCAAGAGGCCCCCAGGAGGCCCCCAGGAAGCCCAAAAGAGGCCCCAAGAGGCCCCAGAAGGCTTCACAAATGCCTCCCAGGCGCCCCCGAACGGCTTCTCAAAAGACCCCAAGAGGCCTCCCGAAGAAGCATCTTGACGACGACCCTGCTTGGCCCCAAGAGCAACACAAGATGCCAACGAGAGGCTTCCTCCTCCGCCCCTTCCTCTTCCTCCTCCTCCTCCTCCTACTACTAATCTTCATCCTCCTCCTCTCCTTCTCATCCTCTCCTCCTCCTCCCCTCCCCTTCCCCATCCTCATCTTCCCCCTCCTCGGCGGCGCAAAACTGGCCCCGGGCCCACGGCGAAGTAGTAGCGATCATGCAACATGGGCCGGCGGAATGAGCGAAGCGATTGAATAATAATGTGTTGAAAGGCCTGAGGGTCGTGAGGGCGCAACAGCTACGTGGATTCGCGGTGTTGGCGTCCCCGGAATTATGTTCTGGCAGAATGCTGGATCGTCAAGACGCATCAGTCATGTTGATTCGAGGCGTTGGAGTCCAGATAATAATGTGTTGGCACGCTTCAGGGTCTTCAAACGGTTCTCTCCCAACGAGTTTCCAACATTGTTGATGAGCCTTGGGTTTCCACTGGTCCTCCTCCTCCTCATTCTCCCCCTTCCTCTTCCGATGAGGCCGACGGGCAGAGAAAGAGAATGACTATAGGGAATAGCGATCGCTGTGAAACCACATGGTTTGCAAAGAAAGAGGGCGCCAAGCCCTGTGATTGCACTTGGATTAAGGGTATTTCTGGTATGATATTCCCAGGAACCATGAGGTGTCATTGCGAGTTGCTGGACGTTCGGGACTTTGCATCCTCCGACGAACATCCACGTTGCAGCCCCCCGGAGCTCTGAGCCCCAGAAATCCCCCCAACCAAAAACAGGATGGATTCACAAGGTGTATGGGACTCTCCTATAAAATCCTAAAACTCCAAATGAAATCACAGGGTGCTGCGCCATCTTATTTCGCAAACCCTGTGGTTTTACGGGTATCGTTGCTCCGTCGAGTCTCTCCATCTCTCTCTCTCTCTCTGCCCCTGTGCCCCATCGGAAGAGGTCCGCCTCCTCCTCCTCCTCGTCATCATTCTCCTATTCTGATGGGGCAGGGAGGCAGAGAGAGAGAAAGACAGAAAGAAAGAAAGAACTAAAAGACTAGAGGAAGCAGCGTTCCCTGTGGAATCGCATGGTTTGCGAAGTAAGAGGGCGCCAAACAATGCGATTTGACTGGCATGTTTGGGGCTTCTGGTATGAGGAACCCCAGAAAACATGTGATGTCAGTGTGATTGTGTTTGATGTTGAGGTTGGCATCCTCCGACGGAAATATACGCTGCAACCCTCCAGATCTCCGAACCCCAGAAATCAAAACAAAACAAACCTCCAAAGGAACCTCCAAAAGATCTCACATTGCTTCTCTGGTTCTCACACCACAAATACCCAGGATCCGGGTGAACTCGCGAGGTGTGTCGCCCTCGTAATTCGCAAACCATGCGAGTTGGCAGGGATCGCTGCTCCCCGGAGTCTCTATATCTCTCTCCCTCTCTCTTTCTCCCTCTCCTTCTCGCTCTCTCTCTCTCTCTCTATCCCTCTCTCTGCCTCTCTCCCTCTCTCTATGCCTCCCTGCCGTATCGAAACAGAACGAGGAGGTCCTCCTCCTCCTCCTCCTCATCATCATCATACTCCTCCTCTTCCTTTTCCGATGAGACAGAGAAACAGAAGGAGAGAGAGAGAGAGAGAGAGACTAGAGGATGCAGCGATCCCTGTGAAATCCAACTATTGAGAAATAAGAGGGCGCCAAACGCTGTGATTGCACTCGGACTGTCGGGATTCCTCATATGATAAGCCCAGAACCATGTGATGTCATTGGGTATTTGTCTGATCTTGAGAGGTGACGTGCTTCAAGAAAAATCCACGCTGCAGCCCCCAAGAGATCTAAACCCCGGAAATCCAGAACATTCAGAACAAACTTAACTCGAAGTGCTTCTGGGATTCTCAAATCAGAAATCCCACGAAACCAATTTTTACCTAACAGCTCTTGCTGATAGGTTTCTAGTGGTCTCAAAAGGGAGCATCATGACTCCTCAGGGGAGTCTGGGCGGGACCCGGACAGGCTGCCGCCGCGGCTGCCGCCGCACTCGTTTTTCGCAAACAGTCACACACACTTCGTGCTCTTCGACCTCCCAGAACTCCATTCCCCGGCCACATTCTGAATGCCCGGAGCCAACTGTAGGCCACTTCGTGCTCTTCGACTTCCCAGAACTCCATTCCCGGGCCACATTTTGGATGCCCGGAGCCAACTGTAGGCCACTTCGTGCTCTTCGATTTCCCAGAACTCCATTCCCGGGCCACATTTTGGAATGCCCGGAGCCAACTGTAGGCCACTTCGTGCTCTTCAAGTTCCCAGAACTCCATTCCTGGGCATGATTTTGAATGCCCGGAGCCAACTGTAGGCCACTTCGTGTTCTTCTAGTTCCCAGAACTCCATTCCTGGGCCACATTTTGAATGCTGAGGCAGGCTGATGCTGCGGCCGAGGCAGGCTGAGGCTGAGGCAGGCTGAGGCTGAGGCCGAGGCTGAAGGCAGACTGAGGCTGAGGCTGAAGCAGACTGAGGCTGAGGCTGAGGCAGGCTGAGGCTGAGGCTGAGGCAGGCTGATGCTGAGGCAGGCTGAGGCTGAGGCTGAGGCTGATGCAGGCTGAGGCTGAGGCAGGCTGAGGCTGAGGCCGAGGCTGAAGGCAGACTGAGGCTGAGGCTGAAGCAGGCTGAGGCTGAGGCTGAGGCAGGCTGAGGCTGAGGCAGGCTGAGGCTGAGGCTGAGGCAGGCTGAGGCTGAGGCTGTGACTGCGACTGCCGTTGCCGCTGCGACTGTCATCGCGAATGCGACTACGACTGCGAGAACAGCAGAATTCTACAACTGGATTTTCATCTGAATCTTAAGGGGAATGCTTTCAGATATGCTTCTAAACATCGCTGTTAGGTTGCTTTGCCGGGATCATAGTCACAGGGTTCGTCGCCCTCGCAGGTCGCAAACCATGTGTTTTCACAGGGGTCGCTGCTCCATCGACTCTCTCTCTCTCTCTCATTCTATCACTCCCTCCCTACCCTATCGAAAGAAGACGATGAGGTTCTTCTCCACCTCCACCTCCCCCTCCCCCTCCCCCTCCTGCTCCTCCTCCTCCTCCTCCTCCTCCTCCTCCTCCTCCTCTTCCTCCATTTATTCCGTATAGATAACTCCTCCCCGTCGCACCCCAAGACCAGTCGAAAGGGCGGGCCGGGCGTTTCGCCTGAGACTTCCTCACCATGTATGAGACTGAAGCGTAGAACGTGGCAACAGCTTCACAAATGGAGGGCAGGTGATTTTCAACATGTGGCTCTCGCCTAAGCGCCTCGTACATTCGTGTCCAACATGTCCAAAAGCTTCACGGATTGAGGGCGGGGGCGTTTCAAAATGTGATTTTCGCCTTGGCGCTGCGCACATTCGTTTGAAACATGTGTAAGAGCTTCACGGGCTGAAGACAAGTCATTTTCAAAATGTGGTTATCGCCTTAGCGCCATGCACATTTGCTTTAAACTTTGCAAGAGCTCCACGGATTGAAGACAGGCGTGTTGAAAGTGTGGCTCTCGCGTTCGTGTCGCGCGTATTCGTTTGAACAATTTGCATGAGCTTCACGGATTGAGGGTGGCTCGTTTTCAAAATGTGGTTTTCGCCTTAGCGCCGCGCACATTCGTTTGTGAAACTTACATGAGTTCCAATGAGTCCCATGGTTAGCGTACCAGAAATGTTTTGTTGGAGCGGTTCAGGATTCCCAAAGCGCAACAGTTAACTTGATTCGCGGTGAGAGAGACTACGTGGCGGAGGGCGCCACAACCTGTGGTGCCACTTGGATGTTTGGGATTTCTCATATGAGAATCCATCAAGCCATGTGATGTCAGTCGGAGTTTGGGGAATTGCTGAAATATTGTATATCCTCTGACGAGGATCCACGCTGCAGCCCTCCAGAGCTCTGAACCCCGGAAATCCCCAAAAACACTAAAAACGAAACATCACATGAAATCACATGGTTTCTCGGATTCTCAAACCAGAACCCACCCACACCCGCCCAAAAAAAGCACGGTTGGGCGCACTCTCAGTTCACAAACCATGTGAGTTGGCAGGGATCGCTGCTCGCTCGGATCTCTCTCTCTCTCTCTCTCCTTGCCTCTCTGCCCCATCGGAAGAAGACGAGGAGGTTCTCCTCCACCTCCTCCTCCTCCTTATCCTCCTCGTCCAGTGGAGCAGAGAGAGTGAGGGGGAGAGAGAGAGAGGCTAGAGGAGCAGCGACCCCGTTGAAATCACATGGCCTGCGAAGTAAGAATGCGCCAACCCTTGTGATGTCACTGGGATGTTTGGGATCCCTGATATGAGAATCCCAGAAACCGTGCGATGTTATCGAGAGTGTGGGGATGTTTGGGACTAACCTTAAAATGAGCTCACAGGGTTTGTCGGAGTCTCATGCCAGAAACCCCCAAATCCCCGGAAACCACAGGAGTGGGCGCCCTCTTATTTGGCAAACCATGTGATTTCGTGGGAATCGCTGCTCCCTCGAGTCTCTCTCCCTCTCTCTCTGCCCCTCTGCCCCATCGGAATAGGACGAGGAGGTCCTCCTCCTCCTCCTCCTCCTCCTCCTCCTCTTCCGGTGAGGCAGAAGGGAAGAGGGAGACGGGTAGAGAGAGAGAGGGAGAAAGAGACTAGAGGGAACAGCGATCCCTGTAAAATCACATGGTGTGCGAAGTAAGCGGGCGCCAAGCCTTGTCATTTCACTGAGGTTGTTAGGATTACTGGTATGAGCATCCTACATACCATGGAATGCCATTCGGGTGTATGGGATGCGTGGGAGTGTATATCCTCAGACGGACAAAACACGCTGCCGCCCTCCAGACCAGAACCCCCCCAGAAAACCCAACAAGCCACATGAGCGTATGGGGCATCTGGGATTGTCAAACCAGAAATCCCAAACATCCAGGTGAAATCACATGGCGTGGCGCCCCCATACTTTGCAGACCATATGCTTTCTGAAGGATCGCTGCTCCATCTAGTCGCTCTCTCTCTCTCTCTCTTTCTCTCTGTATCCCTCTGTCTGGTTGCATACTCGTTCCCCCTCTGCCCCCTTGGAAGAGAAGGAGGAGGACGAGCAGGAGGAAGAAAAGGAGGAGGTGGTGGAGGAGGAAGTGAAGGAACGAACACAGAGGAAGAGGAGAGAAGACCACCGTCAAAGGAAAGGAAGACGATCTATGGGTGCTGGGGAGGGCTGCCCAGATATGTTTATATAGGCTAAGGTAGATCTGTATGTATATGCAGTTAAATGTATATGTATACGAGTGTGTACGTATCAAGCTACCTTCGGCGAGCAGCCAACGGCATAGGCACTACAACCACCGAAACACTCGATGTCAGATGGGATCCGGATCTTTGCAGAGCCGCAGTGGCAGTGGCGTTCATGAGTGGTACCCCTAGAACCTCTTTCACATTGTTGGATGTGCAGGTCGGAAGAAGCTGCGACATGAGTCTGACTGAACATCTTACGCATCTCCTCTGACTGCGCGGCATGCATTTCCTCCCAGTTAATGCTCTCGATGCGCTGAAATTCAAGAACCCCCGAAAATCACGACCAACTCGAAAAAAAAACGATAAAGTGTCGGCAACACTTCCAATCGACACACTACTAAGAATCGCTGGCTCGCGGATTGGATGGCCAGGGCGACGGCACCAGAGATGCCGAACGACATGGCTTGCGCC
This sequence comes from Prorocentrum cordatum, assembly GCA_963575745.1. Taxonomy (NCBI): domain Eukaryota; class Dinophyceae; order Prorocentrales; family Prorocentraceae; genus Prorocentrum; species Prorocentrum cordatum. The sequence continues at coordinate 666,388 of CAUYUJ010021837.1, read as the reverse complement.
TCGTTCCACAAAGAAGATGACGTGGCATATTGACGGAGACATCAGCTGGGTGAACCGCCTTGGGGGCAAGGCTACAACGAATGGGTAAGACATCTTTCCCCCTCCTCCCTCCCTCCTTTGACCTCCCTTAACCCCTCTCCTCCTCCAACCTTCAACCCTCGTCCCAAGAATGCTCGGACGCACTTTCTGGACAACCTCTGAACACGTGCTCCGTCTGGGCAGCCGGATTCGTGAGGCCTGCGGGAAGCGAGTCTTCTGTCCCCCTTCCTCCCCCCCTCCCTTTCTCCTCCTGCCCCCCCGCTTGCAGGGGTGAGTGGAGGCGTGGCGTGCGACGGGTTCACGTCGCAATGACGTCGGCGTTGGCTCTGACACCGCCTGGATCGTCAAACCATGAACGTCGCGTTGTTCCGGTGGCGCGGATCGTTCGACATCGTCCGTTGGCGACGTTCCAACTTGAACGCCTGCGGTGGAGTCTCCGCCGCGTCGGCACGACACGACACTACCATAATGGCGCTTTAGGATTATCCAGACAGCTGACAGGAGAATTGTCACGCCCGAAGTGGCAAGTTGCCTAAAAGCTATCCAAACTCAACCGGGGGCAGCATTGAGGCAAGAGACAAACACGACGTCGAAGGCATTGAGAGTAGATTGTGATTCCGCCCGCCCCACGGGCCAAAGGATTACGAAGTACCACTGAACAGCTGAAGGCTTGCCAAGGGCGCGGTTCGCAACCTGCGTCCTGGGGGGGCAAGCGAGAACATCGAAAGAATCGCTCCTCCACGCCCCCACGAGGGACCACTGATCCTTTGGCGCAACTTGGTGCTTCCCGACACCCAACGGCGCCGATCGCAAACCGCTTGTTTCGTCGCGGCGCGGCAGAGGCAATTCGCTCGCGCGTCCAAGCAACCCCGGCTACAGCATTGCGAAATGTCCCGCATGCACGAGGGGAGGGAAAGAGGAGAGCGGGCCACAAAGACAGGAGGAGGGAGAAGGGCGCACTCACGCGGCGAGGCCGCGGGGGGCGCGCGGGGCGGCCAGGCCGCAGGGCAGCCCCTGGCAGCGCGGGGCGGCGCCGCAGCCGCCAAAACCGAAGACGGCCCCTCCCCACTCCGCTCGGGGGCGGCCAAGAAGGGGCCGTCCAAGAGAGGGGGGCGTAAATCATGGCCAGCGGCATGTGCGCGGCCCAGGGGCAAGGCCATGGACGTAACGAAATCAGAAGAGTCGCCATGAAATCTGAGGAAATATCATGGCCCACGCCATAATAACCACCGCCCCTTAGTCATCACCGCCCTCTTGACCGCCCCCGACCCGCGGACGACCGTGCCCGCGAGCCGTGGCGGCCGGGCGCCTCATCATGGAGGCCTCGGCCGGCACGGTCTCAATCGGCAGCTGCATCCACTCGCGTGGCGAGGGGCGCCGCCGTCGACGCCGCCGCCGAGATCGCCGTCGCCTCTCCCCGTCCGCCCCTGCACGAGGAGGTGGCAGCGGAGAGGGAGCGGGAAGAGAAGGGGGAGGGAGCACGCAGAGGCTCCCCAGAGATGCTGGCGTGAGGGGAGGGCGCTACCCCCACCTGCACTCCCTCCCCATGCTACTCCTCCTCTTCCTCCTCCTCCTTCTCCATCCCCCACCCTTCTCGTCTCCCGCCCTGGGCTCGGTGCGCTTGCCCTACGCCTCGACATACCCTGTTCGTGACCGACCGAAGACGGCCCCGAGACGACCCAACTGGGCGTCCGTCCACATGGCCCACCAGAGGGCGTGGGCAGGAACAGGATGCTGCTACTCGAAGAAGAACAACAAAAAAAGCCGACTGATGATCCGACCTGAGTTGGACCTCCCTCCCTGGCGCGCGGGCAGACCTTAGAAATCCGCGCGGAGGTCCGAAAGTTTCTGATCATGCTGTTTTCTTCATCAACTTACTGTTCCTCCTCCTCCTCCTCCTCCTCCTCCTCCTCCCCCTCTCCTCCTCCTCCCCCCCCCTCTCCTCCTCCGCCTCCTCCCCCCTCTCCTCCTCCTCCTCCTCCTCCTCCTCCTCCTCCTCCTCCTCCTCCTCCTCCTCCTCCTCCTCCTCCTCCTCCCCCTCCTGGTTATCCTCCTTCCACCCTTCCTCGTTTTGGCTGGGGGCTTGCAGGCGGACCTCCAGACCACCACTGAAGCAGCCTGTGCCCGTTTTGATCACTTGCCTACCAGTGCAGGAGTCCTGCCGGCGAGCACGAATATATCACGACAGGGGCGCCTCAGCTTGCTGGACAGTACCTCTCGTCTCGAGGGACCGCGCCACGTTCACGCAGCAAGCGCTGGGCACGAGACCTGGTGAACGCCCCGAACACTCTGCACACAGCACTCCCCAGGTATGGCCGGCCCGGCACCCCCGCGCAACAAAAACAATCCCCGAGCTTGCCACGCGCCGCGCAGTACTACTCTGGGACGCTTGCCACACTTTCTCACCCTCCTTCCTCTCCATCCTTCATTATTCCTCCTCCCTCGTTTTCCCCCCTCTCCTCCTACCTTGTACCTCCTCCTCCTCCTCCTCCTTCTCATCCTTCCCCTCCTCCCCCTCCTTCCCCTCCTCCCCCTCCTGCTCCTCCTCCTTCTCCTCCTCCTCCTCCTCCTCCTCCTCTTCCTCCTCTTCCTCCTCCTCCTCCCTCACCCGAGAAAAAAACACACCGCCGTCCCTGGAGGAGAAAGCAGGTAGGACGGCGTCACGCGCGGAGCCTCCTTCGGCAGAACACCCGCCTCGCTGCCCTCCTTCAGGGTTACCTGCCAGCGGCAGGGCCGGGAGGCGGGAGGGCGAGGAGAGTCCTCGCGACGTTCCCCCTCCCTCCCTCCCTCCCTCCTGCTGCGCCGATTCCCTGTCCTCCTCCTCCTCCTCGTCGTCGTCGTCGCCGCAAGCGTCGCCATCGTCATCCCTACCACCACCATCATCCTCATCCTCCTCCTCCTCATCATCATCATCAGCAGCAGCAGCAGTAGCATCATCATCAACAGTAGCATCATCATCACCACCATCATCATCATCAGCAGCATCAGCATCATATTATTCATCATCATCATCATCATCATCAGCAGCAGCAGCAGCCACCACCACCATCAACATCATCATCATCATCATCAGCATCATCGTCGTCATCAACAGCATCGTCAGCATTGCCATGTTCATCCATCACCATCATCATCAACATCATCATGGCCAACCTCAGTCTCATCAGCATCCTCATCATCATCATCATCAACAACATCAGCATCATCACCACCAGTATCATCGTCATCATCATCATCATCATCATCATCATCATCATCGTTTTCGTCGTCATCAGCAACATCGTAAGCATCATCATCATCAGCAGCATCATCACCATCAGCATCACCATCCTCAGCATCATCAGCATCATCCTCATGAACGACATCATCAGTATCATTAGCATCATCAGCATCATCATCGTCAGCATCAGCAGAATCATCAGCAGCAGCATCAGCATCATTATCATAATCAGCAGCAACATCATCAGCATCATCATCACGATCATACTGCGTATCATGAGTGTTGACAACATCATGATGGGTAGTAGCGTCATCATCGTCAGTGTAAGCAGCTGCATCAACATCAGCACCATCGACATCTTACAACCTGATCACCGTCACCCTCATCGTCATCACCATCCTCATCATCATCATCAGCAGTACCATCAGCAGCAGCTGCATCATCATCAGCATCAACATCATCAGCATCAAGGTCATCATCATCGTCATCACCATCATCGGCATAATCAGCAGCATCAGCATCGTCATCGGCGTCGTCATCATCATCACACTGATCACGATTAGCATCACCATCATCCTCATCATCACCATCACGATCATCGACATCAGCACCATCGCTTTCAGCTCCCATCATGGGCAGCAGCAGCAGCGGCATCATCGTCGTCAAACTCATCATCACCCTCATCCTCAATAGCATCCACTCGTCATCAGCTTTAGCACCATCATATTCTACTCACCACAACTACGACCACCATCACCACAAGTAGCATCACCACCATCATCGTCTTCAGCATCAGCAGGATCATCATCATCATCAGCATCATCATCACTGTCGTCATCATTATCATCAGCATCGTTGTCATTTGCAGCAACATATCATCATCATCATCATCATCATCATCATCATTATCATCATCATCATCATCATCATCATCATCATCATCATCATCATCATCATCATCATCATCATCATCATACTAATCATCATTCACATCATCATCATCCTCGTCGTGAGCGCTGTCAGCATAATCAGAATCAGCAGCATCATCATAAACATCAGCATCACCGTCCATCAGCAACAATCTGCATCGTTTTTCGCTCGCCCCCTTGCGAGGCCATCAGCGTCCAAGGCTTAGGCTTGCTGCTCCCTGCTACAGCTACAATTTCCAGTCTCCGATGTTCCAAGTATGGCTTCTGGTTCCTGCTATGAATTGTTGAAGCCCGCGCGAGGGAGGGGAGCCGAAAAATGGCCCTGGTGACCTTCACCTGGAGGGGTTCTCAGATTTTCGGGAGGGTCCTGGGACACGTAGAAATATGCCATATTCGCGCCCCCGAAGCCAGAATCCCTCGTAAAATACGACGTCTTCGCGCCCCCGAGGCAATAATCCCACAAGCCCTCTGGGCGTCGGTGGTTTAGAGCGTTTCCTCTTCCACCCCTCCTTCTTCCCCTTCGGGGAGGGGTTTACCCCTCCCCCTACCCCCTCCCCACTGACCTGGACAGGGGGGGCCGCGGGTAGTTAGAGCGTCCAAGGTGGCGCAACACGGCTCCAAGAGGGCCTCAGGGAGCTCAAGATGACCTCCAAGATGGCTCAAGATAGCGCAAGATGCCTCAAGATGGTCCCCATGATGTTCCAAGACGCTCCAAGAGCTTCCCAAAACGGTTCCAAGTACTCACAAGAGCATCACTACGATGCCTCCAAGAGGCCAAAATGCTTCAAAACCCTAGGGAAAATCATTGTTTTTGGTGTTCTCACTTTTTCGCTTGTGATGCACATCCGAGGCGTCAAAATGGCTCTAAGATGGCTCAAGATAGCTCCAAAACGGGCCCGAGAAAGCCCCAAGACGGCGCCAAGAGCGGCAACGAACGCTCCAAGAACACCCCAAGAGGGGCTCAAGAGGCAATTTTAAAGGCTCTACAAGGGCGACGCTAAAAGATGCTTCCGCTTTCTTTGCCAGATCCCCTCCAACATGGCTCTACCAGCGCCTCTGAGGCCTCCAAGAGCGCTTCAAGAGCGCCCCAAACGACGCCCAAGAGGCCCCCAAGAGGCTCACAAGGTCGTCAACGATGGGCCAAGACGGCTCCCTGAGAGCCTCGGGAAGCCCAAGACACCTTCCAAGATGGCTGACGATTGCGCGACCTGCCTCAAGATGGCTCCGACGATGTTTCAAGACGTTCCAAGACTGCTCCAAAACGATTCCACCAGGCTGGCTCAAGATATCGCAACCTGCCTCAAGATGGTTCCGAAGATGTTCCAAGACGCTCCAAGACCGTCCCGGGACGATTCCAAGTGGCCATATGAGCTCTCCAGGATCCCCTTCCCCCTCGCCTACCTATTATTCCTCCTCCGTCATCCCCCTCCCCCTCTTTCTCCTTTTTCCACATCTTTACAATATTTCCCATAATCCCACCAGCCCTCTGGGCGTCGGTGGTTTAGGGCGTTTCCTCTTCCACCCCTCCCTCTTCCCCTTCGGGGAGGGGTTTACCCCTCCCCCTCCCCCCTCCCCACTGACCTGGACAGGAGGGGCGGGGAGCGGTCAGAGCGTCCAAAACGGCCTCGGCGAGGAAGCCAAACTCATTGATTTTACTATGGTTTTGGCCCCATGTTGGCCTTCTGAGGGGGCAGGGCTAATTAAAGCTCCCCTCTTCTTTGATCGATTTCCTCCAGAGGCCGCAAGAGGCCCCCAGGATGCCCCAAGAGGCCGCAGGATGGCCCCAAGATGGCCCCAAGAGGCCCCCCAAGAGGCCCCCAGGAGGCCCCCAAGAGACCCCCAAGAGGCCCCAAGAGACCCCCCAGAGGCACCCAAGGTGCTCCCAGAGGCCCCATTTTGGCATCCTGAGGGGGCAAAGATGGCCCCAAGAAGCGCCCAGGAGGCCCCCAAAGGCCCCAAGATGGCCCCAAGAGGCCCCAAGAGGCCCCCAGGAGGCCCCAAAGAGGATCCCGAACGGCCCACAGAGGCCGCCCCGAGGCACCCAAGACGCCAAAAAGCCCCTCAGGACGACCCTCTACTCGCCTGGGCGTCGTTTCTGGACGGGCTGGTGGGGATACGCGAAGCGTCTAGAATTCGTCATAAGCTACGCAATGTTCGCGTCCCCGAGGCCATGCACCCTCGTCAATTACGTTGTATTCGCGCGCTCGAGACCATACTTCCAAGTACACTATGCAATTCTCGCGTCTCCGAGGCAATACTCTTTCGGAAATTACCCAATCTGTACCTGGATACATCAAGTGGCCTTCCGTTCGGAGATCCAACGCTGCTTCACGACGGCGCCCAGGCCTCACACCGTTTCCGAGAGGTGGGGCCGGCGGCAGGGGGCGAAGCCCTTAAGGATAACCAATCATCCTCACCAATCATCATCATCATCATCATCATCATCATCATCATCATCATCATCATCATCATCATCATCATCATCAGCATCAGCATCATCATCATCATCCTCATCCTCATCCTCATCCTCATCCTCATCCTCATCCTCATCCTCATCCTCATCCTCATCCTCCTCCTCCTCCTCCTCCTCCTCATCATCATCATCATCATCATCATTATCACCATCATCATCATCAGTACCAGCAGCGACAGCAGCAGTAGCATCATCATGTTCATCCTCAACATCGCCATCCCCACCACTATCATCATCGTCAGTTTAGTGCCTCCTCATCCTCATGTGCATCATCATCATCACCACCACCACCATCATCATCATCATCATCATCGGCATCATCACAATCAGCATCATCATAATAATCATCATCGTCATCATCATCGTCAGCAACATCACCATCATCATCATCAGCAGCACCATCATCATCATCATCACAATCCTAATCATCCCAAAGTAAAGGGTGTCTCCCCATAGATAGACAGATCCTTCAACCCCACAGGACTACCAAATGGCGTTTTGTCCGCTGGTAGACCTGGGTGCTTGGTCGGTGATCCTTCTCACCCTCCTCTCCAGGAGGCAGACAAGAGCGAAACAGGAGGAGTAAGAGGAGCAGGAGGGAAACCAGCTCTGCAGGCCATTCTTTCCCCCACCTCCGCTTGACAGTTTTCTCTGATCCGCCTTCCGCTCAATCTCGATCCACCCCCCTCCCTCCCGTCCAATTGCACCCCTATTGACGCTGAAGCGCTAAGGCACCCGTCTGTGAGCCCCACCTTCCTCAGCCGCACAGAAAGCACAGGACCTCGGGAGCCCGCGCCAAAGTGTCTAGGGCTGCCTGCTGCTGGGCTGACTCGGCCGCAACCAACTGTAGTAGCGACGCACGTCTCTTTCACATGATGCGTAAACCCCTCCTCCATCCGTCGAGTGACGTGGCCATGGACCCCAGGGACTTTGCATGGGCGGAGCAAGGAAGCACGCGGGTGGGCGGAAATCGTGTTACGCTGGAAATCTGGGGGATGCCACCTCCCGTTCTCTAAACATGCGGTCTGACATGGTGGCGATCATCCCTGCTGCGGAAGATGAACCCCTTGTCACCATCGGGGTGGCGAGCCGTCCTGCTGTGGAGCTGGTCGGATTGGCCTTCCCCTTTTGCCCCAATGTCACCCCTGTTGAGAGGGTCCCCCTGTCTTCTCAGCAGTAGGGATCCGCACTGCTTGGAGGCCCTGGCACATTTGAGGCGGCGACCCTGTTATGGTGACGGGAGATGGGCTCGCATCCCGCATCCGGTGGTGACAAGAACCGTATGCACCTACAACCTGTGGTGGAGACCGGTGCTGGCTGCACCTCCTCCGAGTGGTGGCCCACGGGTGTCTAATCCGTCCTGCTGCGGAGATGGTCCACCCTGTCAAATGCAAGGTGGGTGGCAATGGGGCTTCCGTGGAGAGTGCCCCCTCTGCCACTCCTGGGGTAGCGACGAAGCCTGCTTTGGAGCAAGTCCCCCCTGTCCCAGTGAAGGTGGCCATCCATCATGCTGAGGAGCAGAGGAGGAAGTCCCCCTGTCAAGGTAGGTGGCGATATGGGCTGCCGTGGAGCTCGCCCAAGTGACTCAGGTAGCGCCCAGTTGAGGTACTGACCCGGCGGCAATGCCAGCGGTCCTGCATGCACACCCGCAGAGGTGTTTACATCCTGGACACAGCCCAGCGGCAATGCCACTGGTCCTGAACAGTCACGCAGTTTAAAGCAAAGTGGATCCCACACAGTTTGCGCATTGCACATGCAATCAACGTCCTTACAACAGGCTTCAGGAACATAATGTTATCCGCTCGACCCTCGCGAGCACCATCGCGAGCACCACCTACAAGGATGGGAGAGCCCATATGCCCAACCCGAATCAACAGGGTTATGCCGACCCTCAAGGAGATCAGCAATACACCACTATTCCCCCTTCAGTCCATTCCCCGTCTGTCCATTCCTCTCCTCACTCCCCCTTCCGTCCATTTCTCTCCTCAGCCCTCTCCCCTTTCCGCGTCCTGCCCTCTCTCCTCGCCGCTCCTTCCTCTCGCACACTCACTCTCGACCTCTCCGAGTCGACGACGACGACGACCACCACCACGACGACGGAGAGGACGAACCGGGGGGCGGCAGCGAGGACGACAACCACGAGCAGGAGGGGAAGGACGACGACAAGGAGGACCACGATGACGACCACGGCAACCAACGACCAACGACGACGGCTAACGACCGACGACGACCATGATGGACGACGAACGATTTACGAACGACCAACAACCGACCACAAAGACGACCAACGACCAACGACCGACGACGAAGAAGAGGACGAGGACAAGAACGAAGGCGACGGCGAGGACGATCGAAAGAGGACTGGGGGAAAACCCCGGGGCGCCTGAATCCTCAGCGGGCCGCGGAACTGCGGGCCCAGGGTGTCGTGCTCCTGCTTTTCGCTCCCGCCGACGACCCGGCACCTCCGCTGACTGGGAGGCGAGCCAGGGGGGACTCTGCATCGGCACTTCCAGGAGCAGGAGCATGGGAGCATTGGGTAGGGAACTCGAAAACTCGATCACGGCCCATCGCCGCCGAACGAAGGAAGGAGGACCCCCTTCGCGCCTCGAAACAGAAAAGAATCCCCCCCCTAGGGAGGGCCTGCCTGGACGCCCTCTGGGGCAGTGGCGGGAGGCGGACGAGGGACTCGGCATGCACGGGGGAGGGGGTGCAAAAGAGGTGACCTGAAAGCCGAGCTCGGCCTGGGAGCCAAGTCCTCCTCAGGCCCAGGTCCCGGCCCTCCACGAACAGCAAGAGGACGAAGACCCAGACATCCAGCGTCTCGATGTTTTCGAAACGCAGGCCCCCGACCTCCCGACCACTTCCCCGGGACTGGTTTTTCATCCCCGGTCGTTTCCTCACGGACCCGAGGCCCGGCAAGGGACCCAAGAGACCAGAAACGAGGCAGAGCCGCCGTTTCAACTTGTACGAGACGCTGGCCGTCTGGGGAGGAGCGGGAGGGCGACGGTGAAGAGGGCGAGGGGGAGGACGACGGGGGAGGGCAGCAGCGGGAGCCAGGGAGATGCAGGAGCGGCGCGGGCCGCGGGAGCGGGCGGAGCGAGAGAGGAGCGGAGCGAACACTCGGCAGGGCTGGAGCAAGACCAAGAGCCCCACCCCCAAGACGGCCGAAGCTGCCCCCAGAGGGCCCCGAGACGGCCCAAGAGAGCGTTCTGCGGCAACTCATGGGAGCCTCCCATATCTTGCTGGCTCTTGCGGGTCGACGCGAATCGACGCTGATCGACGCTAACCGAGGCTAATTGACGCTATGTGAACAGTATCTGATACATTACCAGGCGCTGATCGACGCCAACGCACTCTAAAGACGGAATTGCGAGGGTATCCAAGGCTCACATGACTTGCGACCACAGGAGACATGTGATACAAAGACCATAAGACCCACCCCCTCCGAATCTCCTCCCCCTGGCCCTCCCCTCCTAAATCGGGCACGCGCCCACATGGATGTCGGATCATGAGGCCAGTGCCGCCCGATTTCGCGACGGAAAGCATCGTCTTGGTGTGGAAGCGGTACCCTCGCTGGTCCACGCGCCTTCATCCATGTTGGCAATACCTCGAACCGACCCGCTCGACCTCCACCGTATCCTCTCCCCCTCCCTTCCCCCCACTCCTCCCGCTATCCTCCTTCCGCTCCCCCCCCGCTGCGCGCCTGTCGGGCAGGAGCATGGCCGCCAGCTCGCCGTTCTCGAGGAACTGTGCGACCTTTTCGAGCGCCACAAGGCCGTGTCACGAACGCAAAACGAATCGCCATGCGATGTCTGTTCACATGGTAAAGTTCAAGTCCTCGTCCTGGCTCGGCAACAACAATATCATCAGCAGCGACAGCAGTAACATCACAACAACCACCATCACCATCAGCACCACAATCGTAAACATCGCCGTCATCAGCAGCAGCATCATCATCATCAGCATCACCGCCATCATCATCATCATCATCATCATCAGCATCATCATCATCAGCATCATCACCATCATAATCATCAGCAGCGTCATCAATATCAGCATCACCACCACCATCATCATCATCAGCATCATCATCATCGTCATCATCATCATCATAATCATCATCATCATCGCCATCAGCATCGTCATCATCATCGTCGTCGGTATCGTCATCTTCATCACTATCAACATCATCACCATCACCATCATCATCCTTATCATCATCAGCAGCATCACCAGCATGAGCATCATCATCATCAAATCAGCATCACCATCATCATCGTCATCATCAACCTCATCATCTTCCTCATCGTCATCACCATCATCAACATCATCGATATCAACATCGTCGTCGTGGTCGTCGTCATCGGCATAGCCGCCACTCATCACCATTATCTAGTCGTAATTCGCGTCATCATCATCGGCAACAGCATCATCAGCATCGTCGTCGTCATCACCAGCATCATGATCATCATTAGCAGCAGCAGCACCAGCGCCATCATCAGCAGCATCATCATGTGCGTCGTCATACGCATCAGCATCACCAACATCAACATCATCATCATCATCATCATCATCATCACCATCCTCACCGTCATCATTATGATCGTCATCATCATCATCAGCAACAACACTGTCACAACCACCACCGCTAGCATCATAGCGATCAGCATTTTTTCACTACTACCATGGTAAAATTCATCATCACCATCGGCACGATCGCCATCCTCGTGATGGTCAGGACCATCAATTCAGCAGCCTGATCATCACCACCACCACCACCACCATCAGCACCATCATCACAATCACCGTCATTATCATCATCATCATCATCATCAGCATCATCAGCATCATCAACATCATCGTCATCGTCATCGTCATCGTCATCACCATCAGCATCATCATCATCATCACGAGCATCATCAGCAGCATCAGTATCATCACATCATCACCGTCAGCTTCGACGTCAACGGCATCGTCATCGTCATCATCGTCATGATCATCAGAAACAGCATCAGCAGCATCATCAGCATCGTCATCGTAATCATGATGAGCATCATCATCATTATCAGCATCATCAGCATCGGCGTCATTATCGTCACCATCGTCGTCATCAGCATCATCATCCTCGTAAATATCAGCATCACCAGCATCACCATAGCATCACCAACATCAACAACATCGTCATCATCACCATCATCATCTTCATCGTCATCCTGATCGTCATCGTTATCGCCGTCATTCTCGTCGTCTTCTGAAGCAGCGTAACCCGAAGAAGCAATTAAGACCCCCCCGGGGATATCTTAGCACCGCAATTTTATTCAATATTCCGAGGGGCCATTTTCGCCGAACGATATCCTCCTCCTCCTCCTCCTCCTCCTCCTCCTAGCCCCAGGTGCCAGAATAACGCTTCCAGGTGGGGGGGGATATCGTTTCGCCGGAAGGGGGGGGGTGGTTGTAATTGCTTCTCCGGGTTGCTCCTCCACCTCCAAACCCTCTTCTCCTCCTTTTCCTCCTCCTCCCTTCTTCGCCTCCCCATCTGCATGATTCCCCCCACCACTCCGCTCCCATCTCCTCCTCCTCCATTCCTTCTCCTTATAAATAACCTCTCCCTGTCGCACCCCGAGGTCAATTTTTAGGGCGGGCCGGGCGTTTCGCCTGAGACCTCCTCACCACTGGTGACTCTGAAGGTTAAAACAAATTCCACCATATTCGCAGATAAAGGGCGGGACGTTTTCAAAATGTAGCTCTCACCTTAGCGCCGCCCGCACTCGTCTTAAAAATTAGCATGAGTTTTACGGATTGAGAGCGGGTGGTTTTCAAAATGTGGCTCTCGCTTGAGCGCCGCGCACATTCGTTTCAAGCATTTGCAAGAGCTTCACGGACTGAGGACAAGTGGAATCTTAAATGTGGCTCTCGCCTTAGCGCCGCGCACGAACGTCTCTTAAAAAAATGGAGAGCTTCAAAGACTGGGGGCGAGTCGTTTTCAGAATGTGGCTCTCGCCTGAGCGTCGCGCACATTCGTCTTACAAAAAAATCACGAGATTTACGGATTGAGGGCGGTTCCTTTTCGAAAGATGGCTCTCGCCTTAGCGCCACGCACACTCGAATTCCCATGATCAATGTACCAGAAATGGTGTTTTGGAAGGATTCAGGCTCATGAGGGTGCACAAGCTATATTGACTGGCGGTTTTCAAGTCCCAAGAATGGCGTTCTGGCACAATTCAGGATCGTCAAGACGCAACAGTCAGGTTGATCCGGAGCGCTGGAATCCCGAGAACAATATTTTGGCATGCTTCAGGGTCTTCAAACCGTTGTCTTCCAACGAGGCAGTTCCATCAATGAAAATGAACCGTCGTAAGGGCCTATGAAGAGGGAGCATGAAAAGAGGGTTTATTCCAACATCGTTGATGCCTCTTGGGTGTACACTGGTCCTCCTCCTCCTCCTCCTCCTTCACCTGCTCTTCATCTTCCTCCCGCCCTCAACCAATCCTCTCTTCTTCCTCATCCCCCTCATGCCAGACCTCACACTTATGACTCTGAAGATTAAATTGTTTCAACTGGTTCACAGATGGGGGGCGGGAAGGTTTCAAAATGTGGCTCTCGCCTTAACGCCACGAACATTAGTCTTAACAAGTCGCATGAGTTTTACGGATTGAAGGCGGGTGGTTTTCAAAATGTGGCTCTCGCTTAAGCGCCGCGCTCATTCGTCTTACAAGGTCGCAGTGAGTTTTAAGGATTGAAGGCGAGTGGTTTTCAAAATGTGGCTCTCGTTTGAGCGCCGCGCACATTCGTTTCAAACATTTGCAAGAGCTTCACGGACTGAGGGCGAGTGGTTTTCAAAACGTGGCTCTCGCCTTAGCGCCGCGCACATTCGTCTTACAAAAATATCAAGAGCTTCACGGACTGAGAGCGAGTGGTTTTCAAAACGTGGCTCTCGCCTGAGCGTCGCGCACATTCGTCTTACAAAAAAATCAAGAGATTCTCGAATTGAGGGCGGTTCTTTTCAAACTATCGCTCTCGCCTTAGCGCCACGCACACTCGGATTCCCATGGTCAACGTACCAGAAATGGTGTTTTGGAAGGATTCAGGCTCATGAGGGTGCACAAGCTATGTTGACTGGCGGTTTTCAAGTCCCAGGAATGGCGTTCTGGCACGATTCAGGATCGTCAAGATGCAACAGTCAGGTTGATCCGGGGCGTGGGAATCCCGAGAACAATGTGTTGGCATGCTTCAGGGTCTTCAAACAGTTGTCTTTCAACGACGCAGTTCCCTCAATGAAAATGAACCGTTGTAGGGGCCTATGGAGAGGGAGCTTGGAGGGAGGGTTATTCCAACATCGTTGATACCTCTTGGGTTTACACTGGTCCTCCTCCTCCTCCTCCTCCTCCTCCTCCTCCTCCTCCTCAACCTCACCCTTCACCTTCTCTTCATCCTCCTCCCCCCCTCAACCAATCCTCTCTACTTCCTCATCCCCGTCATCCTAGACCTCGCATTCCTCACACTCCGCGCCCCCCTCCACCTCCGCGACGTACTCCTGCGCTGGATCCCGACACCGCGCGAATCCCTCAGGCCTGGCACCATCGAGGTCTCCCGACAGCGCGGATCGGCTCCGAGGTCGACTGCCTCCGCGCCACCGGCGGCGGTTGGGCCCGAGTACGCCCGCGACGGGGGCCGCCGCTGCGTCGACGCCGCGCCAACGCGCCCCCACGACGCTCCTGCCGACCCGTCACAGCTTGGCGGCGCGCAGGAGGGGGCAGGGCGGGGCGCTTCTAAGAAGCCTTCCCCCCTACCCCACACCCCCTCCGCGCGCAGGCGAACGACGTTCCAGCCGACCCGTCACAGCAGGCGAAGCTAAGCTCTTCACTGCAGCCGCTCGCCAACATGGATTACGGATCCGTGGATCTGGCGCTTTGGTGCCAGATCCAAGAATCGGGGAACCCCCAGAAACATGAGGCCAGCGCCGCCCGCGTTGGCGACTGCGCGCGTCGATTTGGTGTAGAAACGGGACCCGGCGCTAATCCACGCGCCGTAATCCATGTCTGCGCTTCCTCGACCCTGGGGGACTCGAGAGGAGTGGCCAATCCGATTGGCCCTTCAGGGAAGCGAAGGACCGCAGCTCTCTCCGCTGCTCTCAGGACGACATTAAAATCATGATGGGAACGGCCTAGGCTAAGTTCCAGGATGTCCAGGAATATCCAGCGGTCAACGTTAGTGCAGAGTGTGGGGGGGGGGGAACGCTCAGAAATACAGAAATCTGGGAACCTTGAAAACCGTGGAACGCACCATTATCATTACGTCTTGCTCCTCTGAGTCGACGAGTCGTGACAGGGGGAGCCGAGTTCCTCACCCCGCTGAAGGACTCTGGGGAAACCAAAAAACGTACCGATACCGCTACTCCCCAGACCAATCCCGCGGCGCATTCTGTTCAGAATTTCGAGGCGAATCCACCCATGGCGACAAAGGCCTCCCAGGAGGCCCCAAAAAGGCGAAAACGATGGAAGGGTAGCAGTGGCGGGTCTGTTCAAACAGAGCCTCCCGCCGCCCTCGCGCCGTCGCGGGCGCGGCCGACCGCGTCTGCTTTCGACAGCTGCGCCTCCAGCAGCGTGCGCCGCAGCTCCTGCTGGTTCGAGGGCAGCACAACCCACCCCCAACCCTAGCCAGGACGCCCACTCCCGACTTGGTGCTCCACTAGGGCAACTATCTTCGCGCTTCGCGCTCAGCGCTCTGCGAAGCGCGATTATCTTGGAACTTTCGCGCCGCCCCCCTGGACCAGGATGAGGGACTCGCGCCTCGCTCTGAAATCGCACAAGCGCGAAGCGCGGCTAACTTCGCACCCTCGTGGTGGCTCTAGACAGCACACCCCAACCCCCAGCCAGGACCTCCACTCCCGACCTGGTGTTCCAGGGGGTCCAGGCTGGGGGTGGGGGTGAGTCGGGGGCTGCGTTTGCGGGGCAAAAAAACGCCCTCACCCCAGTCAGGGAACCCCAGATCACCAGGTCTGGGGTCCTGGCTGGGGATGGGAATGGGTTGTACTGTCCTCATGGTCGGGCTGCCGGGGAAGAGCGGGGCCCTCAACGGCGGCAAGGATAAAGCAAACTGGGGAGGGTACGGATGATCCCCGTCCTCCCACGCGGGGGAGCGGGGAAGGAACGGAGCCAGAAAGCGGGCGAGGAAGCGGGCTCCTCATGCTCCTCCTCATCCACCTCCTACTCCTCCTCCAACAAGAACCAAGGTCGCGCCACAACATCAAAAGACGTAAACCTCGTTTCCAACGTCTGCACAGCTAGCCGTCTGCAAAACCCCTCGTCCTCCTCCTCCTCCTCCTCCTCCTGCTCTTCATGTTCCTCATATTCATCCTATTCCTCCTAGTCCTCCTATTCCTCCTCCTCCTCCTCCTCATCCACCTCCTCATCCTCCTTCCTCCTCCTCCTCCTCCTCC
This sequence comes from Prorocentrum cordatum, assembly GCA_963575745.1. Lineage (NCBI taxonomy): Eukaryota > Dinophyceae > Prorocentrales > Prorocentraceae > Prorocentrum > Prorocentrum cordatum. The sequence goes on along the minus strand of CAUYUJ010021837.1, from coordinate 650,288 downwards.
TTCCTCCTCCTCCTCCTCCTCCGCCTCCTCCTCCTCCGTCCTCCTCCTATTCCTCATCCTCCTCCTATTCCTCAAATTCCTCATATCCCTCCTATGTCTCCTGTTCCTCCTATTCCTCCTTCTTCTCCTCCTCCTCCTCCTCCTCCTCCTCCGCCTCCTCCTCCTCCACATCATCATCATCATCATCATCATCATCATCATCATCATCATCATCATCATCATCATCATCATCATCATCATCATCATCATCATCATCATCATCATCATCATCATCATCATCATCATCCTCCTTCTCTTCTCCCCTCCCCCTCCCTCTCCCCCCCTCCCCCCCCCCTCACTCCCCCTCTCCAGCACCCTCCGCCTCCCCCTCCCCCTCCCCCCCTCCTCTTCTCCTCCTCCTTCTCCTCCTCCTCTTCCTCCTCCTCGCCTCCTCCTCATCCTCATCCTCCTCCTCTTCATATTCCTGAGGTTCCTCATATGCCTCCTATTCCTCCTATTCCTCCTCCTCCGCCTCATCATCCGCCTCCTCCTCCTCCTCCTCCTCCTCCTCCTCCTCCTCCTCCTCCTCCCTGCTCCTTCTCCTCCTCATCCTCCTCCTCATCCTCCTTCCTCCTCCTCCTCATCCTCCTCCTACTCCTCAGATTCCTCCTCTTCCTTCTACTCCTCATGTTCCTCCTATTCCTCCTGTTGCTCCTATTCCTCCTCCTCCTCCTGCTCCTCCTCCTCCTCCTCATCATCATCATCATCATCAGCAGCATCAGCATCAGCATCAGCATCAGCATCAGCATCAGCATCAGCATCAGCATCATCATCATCATCATCATCATCATCATCATCATCATCATCATCATCATCATCATCAGCATCATCAGCATCATCAGCATCAACAGCATCATCATCATCAGCATCATCAGCAGCATCCATCAGCAGCATCAGCATCATCATCATCATCATCATCATCATCATCCTCCTTCCTCCTCCTCCTCCTCCTCCTCCTCCGCCTCCTCCTCCTCCTCTCTCTCCCCTCTCCTCCTCCTCCTCCTCCTCCTCCTCCCCCTCCCCCTCCCCTCCCCCTCCTCCTCCTCCTCCTTCCTCCCCCTCCCCTCCCCCCTCCCCCTTCCCCTCCTCCTCCTCCTACTCCTCCTCCTCCTCCTCCTCCTCATCCTCGTCTCGTCCTCGTCCCTCGTCCTCCTCCTCCTCCTCCTCCTCCTCCTCTCCCCCTCCCCCCCATCACTCCCCCTCTCCCTATCCCTCCCCGTCCCCCGCCCCCTCCTCCTCCTCTTCCTCCTTATCATCATGCTCCTCCTGCTCCTCCTCCATTCCTTTCCCTTATAAATAACTTTTCCCTGTCGCACCCCGAGGCCAGTTTTTTAAGCGGGCTGGGCGTTTTTCCTGAGACTTCCTCACCCGGTATGACTCCGAGTAATTAAAAGTGGCAACAATTTCACACATTGAGGGCCGGTGGCTTTCAAAATGTGGTTCTCGCCTTAGCGCCGCGCACATTCGTTCAACACTTTGCAAGAGCTTCACGAATTGAGGGCGGGTCGTTTTCAAAATGTTGCTCTCGCCTTCGCGCCGCGCATATTCGTTTTAAACATTTGGAAGAGTACACGGGTTGAGGGCGGGTCGTTTTCAAAGTGTGGCTCTCGCCTTAGCGCCGCGCACAGTTATTTAAACTTGCAAGAGCTTCACGGACTGAGGGCGAGTGGTTTTCAAAACGTGGCTCCCGCCTTAGCGCCGCACATTTTTCAACATTTGCAACAGTTTCACGGATTGTGGGCGGGTGGTTTTCAGAATGCGGCTCTCGCCTCAGCGCCGCGCACATTCGTTTCAAACATTTGCAAGAATTTTACGGATTGAGGGCGGGTCGTTTTCAACATGTGGCTCTCGCCTTAGAGCCGCGTACTGAGGGCGAGTGGTTTTCAAAACGTAGCTCCCGCCTTAGCGCCGCACATTTTGCAACATTTGCCACAGTTTCACGGATTGCTGGCGGGTGGTTTTCACACTGTGGCTCTCGCCTTAGCTCCGCGCACATTCGTTTTCAAAACTGGCAAAAAATTACACGGATTCCCATGATCAACGTATTATAAATGGTGTTTTAGAAGGATTCAGGATTACGAGGGGGCAACAATTATGTTGCCTCGCGGTGTCGAAATTCCAAACACAGCGTTCTGGCACGATTCCGGATCGTCAAGACGCAGCATTCAGGTTGATCCGTAACGTTGAAAGCCCGAGAGCAACGTTTTGGTATGCTTCAGGGTCTTCAAACGGTCGTCTTCCAACGAAGCAGTTCCACCAATAGAAATGAA
>CAUYUJ010021837.1:600479-645479 GCA_963575745.1 Prorocentrum cordatum | reverse complement strand
TCATCAGCATCATCATCACCATCAGCATCATCATCACCGTCAGTCCCATTCTCAGAATTGTTATCATCGTCATCATCATAACCATCACCTTCCTCATCGTCATCGTCATCGTCAACTCCAGCATCGCCGTCATAGTCGACATGAGCATCATACGCAGCATCTACAACACCACAATCATGGTCACCATTATCATCATGATCGACCGCATGATCACCATACGCGTCGCGATCGTCAGCGTCAGTGACATCAGTATCATCATCATCATCATCATCATCATCATCATCATCATCAGCATCATCATAATCTCCACCATCATCATCATCATCAGCATCAGCATCAGCATCAGCATCATCATCATCATCATCATCGCCATCATCACCGTCATCATCATCAGCATCATCAGCACAATCATCATCATCATCATCATCAGCAGCAACATCAACAGCAGCAGCAGCGTCAGCGTCGTTTTCGCCACTGTCATCATCAGCATCCTCCGCATCATCATCATCATCATCATCATCAGCATCATCATCAGTATCATCATCAGCAGCATCATCAGCATCATTATCATCGCCATCACGATCACCATCCCCAGCATCATCAGCCTAATCAACAAAGCATCACCAACACCACCACTGCCACCATCGTCAGCATCATGTTAATCAACATCATCGTCATCATCATCGTCAGCAGCAACATCACCACAACCACCATCAGCATCATCATCAGCATTGGCATCCTCACAATCACCATAATCAGCATCAGTTGCATCATCAGCATCAGCATCATCATCAACATCACCATCACCAGCATCAGCATCAGCATCATCATCAACAACAGCAGCATCATCAACATCATCATCGTCATCGTCATCATCACCACCATCACCACAGTCTACATAATCCCTCTTCGCAGCGAGGGAGGGCGGAGAGAGGAGTGGGCGGAATCGCTGGTGTGGGGAAAGCGAGGAAACCGTCTCCAGCTGCTCCAGCGGTCCCACACGAGAGCGCAAACCCCGTCTGGGAGCCCCTTGGTACAGTGGCGGGACGGAGCGAGGGAAGGACGGAGCAAGCGAGGGAGTGGAGGCGAGGACGAGAAGGGTAGGGTATGGGGAATGGTAGGGGGAGGGTTAGGAAGGGTTGGGAAAGGTACAGAGGGGAGGCAACGAGGAAGGGGTAGGGGATAGACTGGCCTGCCTCCAGGGAGGCAGATCCCAGACGAGGGGAAGGGTCGACAAAACAGAGGCAGGGACTGCCGCCGCGGGCCGCGGGCGGAGTAAGGCAGAGGCACGGCTGCGCAGGGGGTCCTGGGAAGAGAGAGGGGGGGGGAGAAGAGCGGGAGGGGGGGGGGGCAGCGGGAGGAGGAGCACGAGGAGGAGGAGGAGGAGGAGAGGCATTTGGAAGGGGAGACGCATGGGCGCGGCGGGGGGGCAGCGGGAGGAGGAGTCAGCGGGAGCAGGGGGAGCAGGAGGAGGAGGGGCATGGGAACGAGGAGTGGAGAGGGATGGGGACCGACACGCCTGTGCGGAGAGCTCGAGATCGAGATTGCCACCTGCGCGGACGAAAGACCCTTGTAGAAATCCACCGTACCATAGTAGAGGATAACCGTGCACGATCGAGAACGAGGTGCAAGTCGCTGGCAAACAAAAACGTGCACTGCAAAGAAGAGGATAAACCACGCCCTCAGGGGTACGATTCGGAAAAGTTCGACCGGTGCGGGGCGCCTTAATGGTTTAGGGTGGAAGCGAAAGGGACACCCAAAAATAACCGGGCGGGTAGGTGCGAAACGTCCACTGCACTGCACGCGCGTGGCTTCAGCGCAAATGCGAGGACCCTCCAGCGAGCTCAACAGGAGAAGGGTGGCAGGGGAACAAGCTGCAGGAACTGGCGGAAGTTCCCAGGAGGTCTGTTGAGGCCTGCCAAGATCACTAGAAATATCCGGATGCCCTGGAAAGACCTCAGCGCGTGCAAGACCTGTATCCTCGACGACGGGGAGGAAGAGGAAGAGGAGGAGGAGGAGGAGGATGAGGAGGAGGAGGGGGGGGTCGACGACGACGACGACGACGAGGGAGAGGAAGAGGAGGGAGTGGGGGGGATGAGATCGGGATGCTGGGTGTGCGCTACGTGGCCGGTTCGACGTTGCCTGCGTGTCCCGAAGAGGATCAAGAGGCGGCGAGGAGGTGGGCGAGCGAGCAAGCGAGCGTGCGAGGTGGACGAGGACGAGGAAGAGGAGGAGGAGGAGAAAGAGGAGAGGAGGTGGAGAAGAAGGATAGTGCGCAGGAGGTTGGCATAGAGGTGGACGAGGAGGCGCAGAAGGAGGGAGGACGAGGGCGGGACGACCCATTGGCAAAACGTCAACGTCATCATCGGCTATCGCCTGGATGCCTCCTCCTTGGCCTTAATGCGGGCTGCCAGTGCTCGCAGTCGATCCGAATCGACTAAGCGAGAGGTACCTGCAGCCAGCAGGCCTGGATGGGGCAAGGAGCACCGTCTTGGGCGGCGCTCTGGCAGGCGCCACCGTCTCCACTCCCTCAGGGTTCTTCCTGAAATGAGGGTGGAGTCCAATCTGGATTCGACTGCAGGCAATCCTGGGCAAGAAGGTAACATCGCCTGCTGGTGTATGCGCCGCAGGCGTAGCAGAAAATCAACGGTTTCAGAGATTTGCTCAGCGTGGTAAATCCCAACTTATGGCGCCTCTCGCTCTCAGCTCCCGACAGGCACTTGAGAGCGGTGGACAACCCAGCACAACCATTCATAGGTCGGGACTCGCCGCCGAACGAAATCATGTAACATTTGCTGCAGCGGTGGGCACTTTGCTCACCCTCGAGCTCCTCCCATTCATGCCAGACAGGGGGAGGCGGCACGCGAAGCAAGCGCTGCTCTGGAGGGTGCCGCTCGAACAGTTTAGGAAAGAGCGAAAGCACCCGTCCAGTCATTTTAGCGCGCGAGCGGACGGTCAGTACCTTCCTATCCATCATCCCCAGATCAGCAGGTGCAGGCTGAGATTGGAGCGAGAGGGCGAATTTGGCCAGGCGGTCGGCATCTTGGTTAGCCAAAGCTACTCGCCTCTGCTCAGGGGGCAAAGCCTGGATTACATCGTCCGAGCGGTGGGCGGGGGTGTGGCTAGCCTTTCCTAGGGCGTCGAAGCAATGCCCCTGCTGCGCGGCGCGGCGGAAGCCTGCGAACATCTCCGTCGGGCAGAGTTGGGCGGCATCCGACAAATTGCGCAGGCGAACCGCTCCCATGCAATCACTAAATGGGGAACGCATGCCCGAGCTGAAAGCACAGGCCGTGGCAAGACCGAGGTTTTCAGCCGCCTGCGGTGTTTGATTGAACTCGGGCCAAACGGGGGCCCAACAACGGGTCCGAACCTGGTAAGCCCCCCCTGGTTCCAGAAAAAAAACACCCGCGAACGCAGCGCGGCTGAATTCTAGCATGGGGCATTGGGTCGCAGAGCCGTCGACCGCCAAGTCACAGCTCTCGCTTAGTCTAACAAACTCCTCGCAAGACAATGGCCGCCCATCAGGATCCTGGAAGAGGGGGTCGGTCTTCGCCGCAGGAGGGGGGGGGGGGGGGAGTCAACATCGGGCTGGGCCATCATCAAACGAGTCCAGAAAAGTCTGGCATCGGGCTCACTTTTGCGTGCTGCTTCAATGATCTCGGGAGCTAAGGCTTCGCTACGGGCCTCGGCTACCTCATGATCGTTGCAGAGCCACTGGCGATGAAAAAGCAAATCGCTTTGCCCGCGCTTCGGGCACTTGCCATCTGAAATATATCCTGATTCCTGGAGGCGGTCGGCTGTCCAACAGCCGTTATAACAAAAGGCGTAGATCCAGTGCTTGGCTCGCGGCGCGATTCGCTTCGATCGAAGGAGGGGGCGGGGCGGGTCCACACGCACGCACGCGCGCACCCGCGAAGGAGGGGGGCTCGCCGCGAGTCGTCGCTCGTGGGATCTCTGGACTCCTAACTGCAACGTGTTGGCGATCATAACAGGGCTATTATGCATAAGGTCTATCATATACCCTCTGTCATCTTGCCACACGTGAAAACTACGGGCTTTCCACCCAATGCGCTCCAAGCTCAGAAGCACGCGATGACCTGGCCCCCGAGAGCACCGCCACTCAGAAGCTCCCAATCGAAGATCCTGGGCCTCAAGATTCCTCCAAAGCCTGATGTGGTCGCGAAAGGAGAAAGGGCTGGTGGATGGTGTCGTCAAGCTGCGCCACAAGCTGGTCGACCATTGGCGAGCAGGTGCTGCTGCCTGCAACCAAGCGGGATCTCCGTGAATGCATGGTTTAGCCGTGAGCGAAGCGCCTCGATGTGCGGGTGGGTAGCTAGAAAGTAAAACACCGCGAAGCTCATTGAGCTCCTGGTCGGACAGCCCCAGGAACATGGACCCATATCCAGCAGACGGTCTGACCCCGCAGATATAAATCTTGTTCATCCGCGATGGGTCCCTGGGGAGTTGTCTTCACACATGTCGAAGGAAACTGTGGCGTTTGTGCATGTCTGCAAACCTGACTCTCCTTTTTGCACGGCCTCCTTTTGCAAGCTCCCCCCTGTCCTGGCGCCAAGTCGCAGCCCAGGGAGACGGTGGAGGCACTGGCGAGCGACGGGCAAAAAGGTGCCAATTTCTTGGCCAGCCGTGCAGCCACATCGCTGGATGATGCAAACGTCGATGCCTTATCAGCAGCTAGCTGCACTCCCAGCCGGTGCTGAAAAATGTACTGCATGTCGGCGGCGGCCGTGACTAACTTCGGGATGATGGCATCTTCACTGCCGAAAGAAAGAATAGTGTTATCGTCGATGAAGGACCCCGGGGACTCTTGTTGAGGGTTCCGAATCGCAAACTGATCAAACTCAAACATCGTGTAGACTTTGGCGAAGACATCGTTATATGTATATATATATATATATATATCCTGCAGGGAGCCCTGATACCGCAAACTGGGGAAGAGGGCTGTAGTGGGATCCCAGACGAAGAATCCTGGGGCTTCTCCAGGGGGTGTAGATGGTTTTGGTGAGCACTCGAAGGATACCCCAGTACTCGGCACGTACACGGAGCCACGACAACCTGAACGATTCATAATACTTCAACCCGTCTCAGACGAAGCCAGCCGTGACCTGACCTAGCGACTGGGCCTTTTCAGCCAACATGCACTGCTGCCACACCGCTGCTTCTGACGACTGTCCTGCGCCAAACGACCAGCACGAACGATGGGATCGAGTCATGAAGTCGTCGATTTCAGGTCGGCGTAAAAGTTGCCAAACTCGAACGGGCGCAGCGAGAAGTAAAATCGGTCGTAGACCTCCCTTGGGTTTCTCGAGCAGCGGTAGCAGCATCCATAGTAACTGCATGGAAAACATCCCTAGTCTTTCGACAGCCTCGATCAAATAGCCATCACGCGCAAGTCTTCATCACTGAGAAGACTGAAATGGCGCACGTGGAGGCCGCCAAGTGACTGGGCCGTGCGGGCACTGAATGATCTCGACGCCTCGGGGATCTGATCTGGGCCAGCTCTAGTGAAACACGTCCTGTCAGGGATCCTGGCCTCTGGCGGGGCAATCTGAGCCTTCCAAAAACCTCCGAGTTGGGCAGATTCGGCCACGGGGGGCTTGGCGGGGTCCGAGGAGAAAATACCTGAAGCTATCTGGGTTGTAGTGGTGTGCCACTTCCGTTGGAGCTTGGTGAACCTGTGCATGAGCCTTGCGGAGCCTGACAGAGCCTCCTGTTGCCATGCGTCCCAAGACTGTTGGTGGAGCTTCTCCCTGATGTCATTGGCACCGGCGAGGTCCCCCTGAACCATATCCAAAAAATACTCTGCTCGATCGCGCCGCTCCTGCATCTGGGGATGGTCTAAACGCCATTCGGCCGCCAGGGCCCGCATCTCCCTCAAAGACGCATCAAGTCTGATGTTGAGACCTTCCCCTGGGCAGGAATGTTGCAAGGATACCTGCAGGACCGCGGCCTGGGCCTCGCCCTCTGCCAGGCCGACGGTGGACTGCGCAAACTCGGCATACGCGTGGTATAGCCATCACCACCCAGAACAAACGTGGAGCTGATCGCCGACATGCTTGGGACGATAGAGGAGGGGAGCCCAGGACGCCTTGATCGTGTTTCCCCGATGGCCCAGGACCTTGGATTCGACCCCTAGGAAACGGACCAGCTCCAATTCAGCACAATCGATGAAGGTGGCCCATGCTGCATTCAAGGTCGCCCATGCCCCATCAGCAGGACTGCGTTGGGCAAGGGCAACATCATGCGCAGCCTGATGGAGGGCCCCAGCCCAGCACCCAGGCGCAGGACATGGTCCAAACGGCAAGGCGGTGGGCAGCTTGACGTAGCTGCGGCAAATCAACTGCTTGACACTGAGTGCGTCAGGGCGCACTTGCATAACCCCAGGGCGGCGTGGCTTAAAATCCCACTGCATATCTGCTTGCGCGCCTGACATCAATCTAGCAACACCTGCTCCCAGAACGAAGTAGTCGAGGATCAAACTCGAGGTGGGGCTTCGACGCGTGGGCGCTGTGGGTGCCATAGGGAGCATACCCAATTTGCGAACGAATCCAGAGCCTTCCAACACTTCAGGGGTCATAGTCCAGTCCCCATGCGATAACCGAGTGAGTGGGATCAGTAACCGCCCGACCCAGGTTGGAAAACAAACTTAGGTTGAAATCGCCGAGGCCCTCCGCAGACTTGAGGTAGACCGAGAAGAGCGATATGGTGGGCCATCCAGGGAAATCCACGAGGACCTTCATGAGCCTGCGCGGAGCTATCGGCGCCCCCCCCCCCCCTGGCGGCCACCCGAGGCCGATGCTAAGCCTCCCGAGGACGGCAGCGCCCGCGGACTTCTTACCTGTGTCGGCGTTGAGGTAGCTGGGCGCGAACAACGCGTGCCAACGGAGTCTGCGCGCCTCGGCCGTGGCTCTGCCAATGAAGGCTTCGCTGGTGCCCACTTCTTGAGCACATAGAAGAACTGCTGGGCTCTCTCGAAGACGACGTTTGGGGGTGGGCCAGCTTGAACCATTAAACGTTTCCACTTGGTACTGAACACTGGCATCAGCACTGGACCTGAGAGGCGCCCCTTTCAGGGGTGGAACGGGGGCGTCTGCGCAAGAGAGAGGTATCCCGCAACATTTGGGTGCTGGACGCTGAAACATAGTGCCACCCACACTTTTGCTTTTTGGCCCTGATGCCCAGTGCTTTGGCCAACTCCCCAAACGCACGTTTGATATCTGGACCCTCGAAGCGAGCTACCATGAAGAGCTTCTCGGCCCCTTCCTCATCCAACTCCTCCAGATCCATATCATATGGTGTTGGTACTTTCTCCCCGCCAGACCCCATTGGCTGCTGAGCCGTAGGGGAAGGAGGTTGGGGGTGATTTGGCAGCTTCAGCCTGCATCTGCGCCTGCAGGAGCTGCTTGTACTTGCCGAAGACTGGCGACGCCATGAGCTGGAGCTTGTGCCCGAAAGCTGTGTGCCTGGCCAAGCTTGGCTTCTGGCTGTTGAGCAGGGCCCTGGTGTCCTTGAGCTCCTTTTCGAGGGTCTCATTAACTGTCGTGGGGAAGTCGTCGTCGTGGCGCACTGAACTCAGTGTGCCCTCCGGCGACTTGGTACGAGCGAGCAACTTCTTAGCCTCATCATCCTCCAGACTTTCAGGGGCAGCGACTCCGTCGGCGTTGGCCGCGGCGTCGGGCTGCTGGCGCTGGCCGCCACCCCCCGTCGGTGCAGGTTGGCGAAACTGCTTGGTGAACTGATCTATCTGCTTCTGGAGCTGCTGCAGCTGCTTGGCGATGCCCAAGTCAGCTCCGCGAGCCCCACGAGGAGCGTCACCACGCTGAGGACGCTGCATGCCACTGCCACCCGAATTGGTGGCCAGCTTCTGCCTGTATTCCTCCGCATGCTTCTTCGCCCTGTCGACGATACTGCGTGGCGCATTCTGTCCGCACAAACACTTGATGCGGCACGCGAAGTTCGCATTGCGGCCGCACGCACGACATCCCCACTTGGGCTCTTCGGGCCCAGCAGGACATCTGGATCGACCATGAATGCTCCCTCGGGAGCGCACTGGATGGCTGGCGGGTTGAGATCCCGCAAACTGCGCGTCGGGTTGAGATCCCGCAGCTGTAATCAGACCGAGCCACAAAGACTCGCAAGTGCGATTGCCGCTCTGAAGACGGCACTTGCAAGCCCAAAAATTTGGGCCAGAACGGCTTGGGAGGACGAGGAGGAGGAGGAGGAGGAGGAGGAGGAGGAGGAGGAGGAGGAGGAGGAGTGGCGAAGCAGCGGCATGAAGGCAGCTGGCGGGGGCGGAGCGGCGATCAGCTCCTCCGCGTCGACATCCTCTGGCAGCGCCGCCATCTCTGACAGGCAGCCGCGGCTCGACTCGCGAGGCCTTGGCTTCGCCACTCTGCACCAGTTATCATCGTCGTCGTCGCTGCCGCCGCCGCCGTCGTCGAGGTCGTCGCCTTCGTCGTCGGCGTCCTCTTTTTTACGCTGGGCGACTTTGAGTTTTTTGGCTGCAGCGTTCCAGTGAGGCATCGAGGGAAAACAAATAAAACAAAAATACGCCGACTTGGCCTGTGATAGCAAGTTAAGGCTGTTGCCAGTGCGAACGTGAGAGATGCAACAAGAAATGGCACAGAGTAACTAGGCAGGCAGCCATTGCGTCCTTCTCCTCCTCCTCCTCCGCCGCCTCCTCCTCCTCCGCGAGCAGCTCCAGACAGATAATCCCACCAGCCCTCTGGGCGTGAGTGGTTTAGAGCGTTTCCTGTTCCAGCCCCCCTTCGTCCCATTCGGGGAGGGGTCATTACGGTTCCCCACTTATAGACACCCCCTCCCCCAGGCGACCGGCAGCCCACCAGGAACCATGCTCACACCCCCACCATCCCTATCCAAAAAAATACAAAACGCACTCTGCCTCCACATTTGGAGCATGCGCGGCCAGACCGATGCGGCCCCCCCCCACCAACCCTGACAAAAAATAATACAAAGTACACTGTTGGGCAAAGTCTTGAGTCATGTTCGTGGGGCCCGCGAGCACTTTGTATTGTTTTGACAGGGGCGGCGTGGGTGTCAGCATATTGCCTGCTGCGCGCAGGCCTACCATCCCTAACAAAAACCTATACATAATGCACCTCGCGGCTAAATCTTGGTCATGCGCGGCCACCCCGTGATCACTGTCAAGTGTTTTTTGACAGGGACGGCGGTAGTGGTGGCGTATGGCCTGCTCTGCGCAGGCCCACCAGACACAATGATGAGCATTGGTTTTCGACAAGGATGGTGGGGGCCGACATGTTTCCCGATGTATGCTGTCACGTGCGCAGGCGCACCTGACACACTCTGCACTTGCTCCGATCGTGGCGCACCTGGCGCGGCTGGAATATGCGGCACACCTGACGCACGCGGAGCACGTGGCGCATCTGGCGCACCAAGCGTGCCTGGTACGCTCGGGCCCCAGGGGTGCCTGGCACGCGTGGCGCACCTCGCCCCAGCATCGCGCACATGGAGTCGGCTTGTGTTCCCAATAGCTGTGCATCCAAACGCTCGGGTGTTACATGTGTGTTCGGAGGGCGGGTGGGAGTGAGCTAGACGGCTTGCTATCTAGGGAAAGTCTTGATCACTGTTCCCTATGAACAAATACCCCCTCCCCCAAGCAACTGGTAGCCAACCCGGAACCATGAGGGCCCCCCCTCCGATACCTTGTAACAAACCATACAAAACACACTGTGCTTCCAAATTCGAAACATGCGCATCCAGCCCGATGCGGCCTCCCCCCACCATCCCGGTCAAACAAACAATACCGAATACGTCTGGCGGCGGCGGCGGCGATTTGGCAGCGGGGGCGGCGCGGCGGCGGTGGCGGCGACGGCGGCGGCGGCGGCGGAGGCGGCGCGGCGGCGGCGGCGGCGGGCAGTGGCGGCGGCGGCAGCGGCGGCGGCGGCGGCGGAGGCGGCGGATTGGCCCCCACTAGCTGCCCATCCAAAGACGACTGCTGAATATGCTGAGACTCGGGCCAGACTCGGGTGCTACGTATGTGTTGGGCGCGCGGGTGGGAGTGAGCGAGACGGCTTGCGGGCGGGAAGGGGGTTTTGATCACTGTTCCCTACTGATATACACCCTTTCCCCCAGGCGACCGGGAACCAACCCAGGTCCATGAGGGCCCCCCCCACCATCCCTTGTTAAAAACCATACAAAACACACTCTGCCCCCACCATCCTTTTTGAACAAACAATACAAAACAGACTCTGTCTCCAAATCCGGAGCATGCGCAGCGAACCCGCCGCGGCCCCCCCCACAAAACAGAATACACTTGGCGGCGGCGGCGGCTGTAGCGGTTGTGGCGGGGGCAGCGGGGGCGGCTGCAGCGGTGGCGGCGGCGGGGCGGGCGGGGGCGGCGGCGGCGGCGGCGTCGGCGGCGGCGGCGGTGGCGGCGATGGCGGCGGCAGCGGTGGCGGCAGCGGTTGCGGCGGCAGCGGCTGCGGCGGCAGCGGCTGCGGCTGCGGCGGCGGCGATTTGGCAGCGGGGGCGGCGGGCAGCGCGGCGGCGGCGGCATCGGCGGACAGCGGCGGCGGCGGCGGCGGCGGCGGCGGCGGTGGATTGGCCTTCAGTAGCTGGCCATCCAAAGACGACTGCTGCATATGCTGCGGTTCGGGCCAGGCTCGGGTGCTACGTATGTGTTGGGAGGGTGGGTGGGAGTGAGCGAGACGGCTTGCGGGCGGGGAGGGCGTCTTGACCCCTCCCCTCACCCCCTCCACCACGATTTGGAAGGGGGGTCGCAAGTCGTCGGCGCACCCAAGAAGGCCTCGACGCGTAAGCCAAACTCATGGACTAGACTGAAGCGTTGGCCACATGTTGCCCTCATCGGGGGGGGGGCAAATTATGGAGCTCAACTCCTTCGATCGATCTCAATCAGAATGGCCCAATATGGCCCCCAAGGCCCCCAAGGGCGCCCCAAGGTGGCCCCGAGAGGTGCCCAGGAGGCCCCGAGAGGCCATCTAAGATGCCCCTGAGAGGCCCCCAGGAGACCCCACAGGCACCCGAAGACGCCCCAAGAGGCATCGCCGAGAAGGCCAAAATCTTCGAAATCCCAAAAACTGTGGCAACATGTTGGCCTCCTGGCCTCCAGATGGGGGGCCCTGATTGAAGAGCCTCCCGCTTTTGATCGATCTCTGCTACAAGATGGCCCCCAAGGCTCCCAAGCGCCCCCCAAGATAGCCTCAAATGGCACCCAGGAGGCCCGAAGAGGCCCCCCAGGGGCACCCAAGAGGCCCTGGGAGAGTTTGAAGGGGGCTGGGGGACCCAGCCAGCAGCTTCGCCTTAGGCGAAGCCAAGCTCCAGCTCTGTTGTACCGTAGCAACGATAGTCCCAGTAGGAGAAGATGTGTCATCTTAAGCAATAGGAAGACCTCTTGGTCTCGATAGCAATCGCGTGCCTCGCGATGACGCACAGTCATATTTGGCGGCCGGCCGCTTGGGCCGACGCGGCCGCGGGCGCACGCTCGCTTCCGCCCCTTGCGTCCCTCAGCTCGTTTTAGAGTCGGGGGGGAGGGGGGCGAAGCGCGAGCCCGTGGCCCTATACAGCAGACACAGCAGCTAGTATACACAAGAACAGAAAAAGGGGCGGGCCAGGAGGAAGGTGGACCCGCTCGCAAGTTGCCTTGCTTGTACAGTTCTGTATTTGAAGCACTCCTCAGGCGGCGTCAGAACTAAATGTCTGGCCGGCCCGATATGGAGCATGACTCTTCAGGTCGTGTTTGAAGGCATGTATACCTGTCATGACTTGTGGGAGCATTTCTCTGTCGATGATCCCCTTCGTGTGACTATCCGCAGTCATGTCGCGGGTGTCGCACCACTGAATACTGTGCGCGACTCCACACTCCATCATCTGTCGTATCCAATGGTTGTGTCTTAAAAGGGTACACTCAGTCGGCTTCTTCAAGTCTTTGCTTGACAGGGACTTAAAAACAGACTCAGCATCTACGGTCAAAGTGACCTTGATGCTCAAGCCACCCAACTCAAGTATATAGTTCACCTGAGTGGGCGTGCGCGGCCCTGCGTGGAGCTCGTGCAGAGTCACAACCGCGGGATAACAGTCCTCCAGATTATGGCTGCTGCTAGCGTGTCTGCTGAATAGCTCGGGCGGACCTGCAAGCGGTGGGACTTGCAGTGCGCGTCGATCAAGTGAACGACAGGTTTACCGGATGACGTGTTTCCACGTCGAAGCAGGTTTGCCCCGCGAGTACCATAGCCTTCGACGTCATCATCGGCGTCTCCACTCAGGCGTCGGCATCCTGAGTTGCTGTGCAAGTTAACCTCGCCCGTAGGGGCCATCGCCTGGTAGGCGGTTTTCTTTGGGCAGGCCTGCAGCTTCCTGGTGATCGCGCTCAGTCGTCGCACTTGGATGTTGATCGGTTCTTGGACACGTTGTAGAGATACAGCCTACACCATCAACCGCACCTGGGTGATCAACGCATGCGTCAAAGCGCCCCTGAGGCTGACGAACATGTCTGCAACCATCTTGGATGCCAGAGCGTCAGCGTCGGCGCCGGTAAGTTCAGGATGTTGCGTGGGGCGGAGCTGATCGATGTATTCATCGTGGTCCAAAGTGGCATTACCGTCCTCATCCTTGGTATATACCACAGCACAGTTGGTGCATGTCTGCTTGTAGGTTTTACACTTCCAAAGGGTGTGTTCTACGCATTGGATGTACTTGTCAATGGTGTCACCAGTTCCGGCCACATCGATATCATCCACATGTTTGGCCGTGAGCAGGTCGTTGCTCGTGTCGAACTCCACGTCGCGGGACGCGGGTCGGAGGCCAAAGCCTCTGTTGGTCCTTCTGAGTTTTAGTGCGAAAGCTCGTGGTGCGTCTTTGGTGCCCGCGCCTGGTTTCCAGCACTGCATGCAATGCTTTGACACATCGTAGTGTTCGAATCCTGGGAGAGTTCGAGGCGCTGTGGCATCTCTATTCCAGTAACAGGTCGTATACAACGATCGATGATTGTGTTCTTGTTTGTAGAACATCAGATTACATTCCGCATCTTCATTACATTTACCGGGTAGTGCAGTGGAGGGCATAACCGCATGCCCAGGCTTGTCCCGAGCTCGGTCGGCACCCCCGACATGTGTCGCAGACGCCATTAATCTGGTTGAGTCTAGCGCTATCCAGGCTTATCTTGCTTAAGATGAGTCGGAGATGGACAGACCCCCCTTCAATAAAACGTGGCTTCGTGAAAACGACCTGAGGCCCAAACCTGGCGGGCGCAAGCCTGGAAAATAACGGCCGCGGCGCCCCCTCGAGAACCGAAAACGGACAATTCACTGATCGACCTGTCACTGTTGGGGATTCTGTCCACACCCGAATGAGTCTTATCTTAGGCTCTTTGGCGTGGAACCAGCGCAAAAGTAGCTTCCGCAACTCGCGTGTTACCACGCTTGGGTCAAGGCTTCGTAAATTTTGTAAACTGATTTGCACGTCGAACCGCGACCAGTCTGGAAGTCGTGGTCGCGCAGCAGGGTTACCCGCTGGCGGCGGGGGAGGTGCTTCTCCACCCTGCTGTCGGCCACGTCTGACTCTAACCTGTGGCCGTCGGCGATGGCCATCCGAACTTCCAGCTCCACTCGAGGCAGGTTGCCCTGCAGCAGTTTCAGCACTATGTCTGCCTACGGTGATATCGTGACTGCTCGCGCCGGCTGTCGGTCCAGCTCTAGAGCCGGGTCTTGGTGCTCTTAGCCGCGCAAGTGGTGATGCGGCTGGCGCCTCGGGTGGCGGCGCTGCTGGTTCAGCAGGAGCCGGCGGTGCAGGTCCTGCTGCCGGCTCGGCAGGAAATGGCGGTACCTGTCCATGATTGTCGGGCAACTTCCAGGGCTTGGCAAACTTAAATTTGCCACGGGTTTGTACGTGTCCAGGCTTGTTCTTGCCGTAGTTCTTCTTACGGCTCGGACATCCCCAATGGTAGTCGTCCTTATCGCACCACCTGCAATGTCAAAGATTTCTGTCATGTGAGGGAGAACGCATGTTAACAGTATGCGCGCGCGGGACACCTGAGCCCTCCCGAGGGCGGCCTCGCGATCGAGCCATCGGATTGCCGAGGGAGACCCGGGTCGCCCAAGTCACACCCCCTCACGTCGGCACCAACACGGTGGACGAACAAGGGAGACCATGGAAAGGATCACGATTTACCTGGAAGAGATCGTGCGCGATCTGAACAGCATCGACAAAAAACGACTGCATCTTTGGAGTCTAATGTGCAGCCATGGGCGGTTCCCTGTTACATACCGACGCATGTTGATGATGGCCAGCACATCGCTTTCGCTCCAACGAGGGAAGTCGAAGGCGGTGATTGGCCATGATCTCCGTCGGCTTTCGTATCAGTACCCCATGGGATCACGTAAACCAGTAGTACATTGGCCCAGAGTCACCTTGCAAGTGCCCTTGCCTTTGGCCAGTGTAGTCCATGGTGGTATCTGATACACCCAAGTACCCACTGGTTGTTCTCGTAAGTAAGATCGCCGAAGATCGCTCTGACGTCAGACCATCTTCCCACTGAACTGGATATGCAGCACATCACCTTTATGATGTTCATACCAAGTAGCGTAGTTAACCTGAGAAATGGAACCAGAGGGGTAGCCCAGTCATTCTGCAGGTAGGTTGTAATATAAAAACTTTGACGAAAGAAGGGCCTAGGTAGTGCATCACTGCATCCTGAACATCTTTGTTTCCACGGTCAACAAAGGAACGTTTGCCGAGGTTTCCCCTGAGGACGAGCCTCGGCTGAATGCTAGCTGCGAAATGCCTCCACTTCCTCCGCGCAGTTCCAGCATATCCACCTTGCTGCGACGCCCATAGCCCAAGGTGGGGATGACGGAGGATACATCTGCGTAAGATTCAGCAAATTGCCCCGCAAAAAACGCAATGGACGTTTCATCTTCATCATCACTTTCCGTGTCGGAATCGAGCGGTACGTCGGTGTAGTACGCACTACGCCCGAGTCCTTTCAGGTCGTCCCCGCAGTCGTCGTTACCTTCCTCGACTATCTTGGGTATCCTGCGTGGTTTGATGCCCGCTCATGTGTCTGCTTTTTGTTTTTCCTTTTGTTGATTCGGGCATCGGTCGGTAGTGCTGTCTGTTGTTCAGTCTCAGGTGAACTGAGTGTCAGAAATTCGGGAATAGACAGGAGCACGCGGCCGCACTCAATCGAAGGGGGAGGGGGGCGATCGCCATCGACGATCGCAACTAGCCTTGGGCGTGGACGTGACCTCCCGTGTCCGAGGACAGCCGGTTCAGGCTGCTCCCAGTAATGTCGAGTACGGATGTTGACGACACCATTTGGTAACGACGCATTGTAGTTGTAACCGATGAGTTGGCCCTGGATCTCGATGTCTTGCATGATCGCGTTGCCGCCCAGGTTCATCGATACCCGTCTGACAACATTGTCCAAATCAGGGCCATTCTTCGGAGACTGAACGCAAGTTCGAACCTCTTTATCCACTCGGGTGTGGATACTAAGATGTACAGCACTTGTGTGTGTGTGTTTCACTGCGTCTTGTGTGAATCCATCTGATCAATCAACCTTGCGGTCATGATCGCGAGCGTCTTGTTGCGCCATTTGGCCTTCTGAGCTCCTTGTCCATACCAATCCAGGACATGCTCAGTAGGTCGCGCAGGCCCCCCTGCTGTTCTGCACGCGCACCGCCACAAGTTCGTCGGGATGCGCGCGCCGGTAGTTGCCACTTGCAGATATGATCTGCTAGGCAACGCATTAGAACGGTCGCACTTGAGGCCGAAGTGGCAGAATCGCAAACGCATGACCTGCAAGTCAAGATCTTCAATGGCGTCCCGTATAGGATCTTGTTTCCAGAAAAATCCTGGTGGCCCCAGAAGCACAATACTCATGCGTAGAGCCCGAGCCTTGGTCATCAAGTGTTGGATGCGTTGATAATAGGGCCCTGCCCGCTTGCAAGGCAATCTTACATACCAATCGGCAGGTGTAGCCACCCATAGCAGTTGGTGGTCACCCGAAAATAAAGCACCCAAATATTGTGCACCAGTGGAAGTCATGACCTCTGCATGTGTAATACGGTCGCACATGTAACCACGGGCTCGGAGTTCAGCGCAAGGTTTCCGCATGTCCTCAATGACAAATGCACGATAAGGATACTGATGCGACAAGCTCTCTTTATCTGCAGCGGCCACACAGCCGGGTCCACTGCCATCCGCGGCAGCCGCACAGCCAGGCTGGCCACTGTCCCTGGCGCACACAGCCGGCGCCTGGGAAAATAATGCAGGTTTCCCCGCGTTTAATGACAGCACCTGAGTGCCCGGCCTGTCCGAGCAAGCGCGGGCGGCCGCGGCGCGCGCCTGCCTCCGTCACTCGCTTGGCGATGGGGGCGTCAAAATGCCTGTGCCATGCTGCGCTGCAGAGCCGCTGCTCGAAGTAAAAGTAGCAAACTTCTCAGCGGCATCATCTCCTTCCGCAGGTGCCACTGCCTGTGCATCGGGCGGCGTCCACTTCGCGCCCTCCTCGTAGATGGCCTGATGTATCTTCGCCTGCAACTGCGAAAGGCGAATTCCTTGTCGGCCGCGGTCGGGTTGGCCCCGAAGCACGTAGCCAAGTCTTCAAGGTGTTATTCACAAAAGACTGGATCGTAAAAGTGAGCGTCTCCTCGTTGATGGACGAGCCGATGCCCTTGGTATCCTGTGACATCCTATATGTATGAGCATCACTCATAGCAGGTGCCCCCGCGGCTGGCCCTGGATCAGATGCTTCTTTGACGAGCAACGGATGGCCGCACTAGTAAACGACATCGACGCTTCATCCTCAGTAGCGGCCCCGCACTCGTCGACCTTGAGTGCCAAATGTCCAGATGGAGTTTGCATCAAATCAAGCACCCTGGCCTCCTTTCCAAGTAGAAACTTGTACATCTCAGAGCCAGGGGTGATCATCTTCTCGCGCCCCTGCTCCAGGATCAGGATAGGCCTCATGTTAGACATGCTCCTCAGACCCAAGGTGGCAAGGAGGTTATCCTCATAACCCTCAGCTGCATTTGCTAAGTCGGTATCAAATCTCGGCGCAGCAGGTGCCCCCGCCGGATCCCCCCTTTCTTTGCACGCAATCTTACAGTGCAGGGGATGCATCGCATATCGCGGCGCCATGTCCCACTCCGGACACGCAGAGCCGCTTCGTCAGGTTCAGCCTCTTGATGGCGTGCCCGTGGGAACGAGATACCTGTTCGAAGGTCTGTGCCGTCTTTAAATCAATTATATGAATATTACTGCCAATATCCAGAAGAATAATCAACATACCATTTGCCAGAATTCAGCTGATTGCTGCCAAGGCCAATTCGTGGCTCTCATCGAATAATCCTAGCACTTCAGACAACGTCGCACCGCGCGTGCCCCTGCGGCGCCTCTGCTCCAACACCCAGCCGTTTCGTGACAAAGATTTAAAGACCTTCATATATCCACGAGCCTTTTCTTCCGCAATGGAGTTCTTTCAAAGATCCAGGCCGTGGGATATTCGTCATGTGTAGATGGGCGTGACGCAGAGGTAGTAGGCAGGTTCAGAAACGTATCCTCGTCCGCGCGCATGCCCGTATGACCATATCTGTGTTTACCATTAACACAGTATGCAGCATGTCGCGTTCGGATATGGCACTGGCGCCACTGCGCACGCTACTGGGCTCTCTGTCCTACGCTGATTGCGTGGACGAATGTCTCGCCCATGCGGCATGTGCGTATGTGGAGACTGAAGCCACTGAGCGCTCCTATCAAGAGACCTCTCCATACGCCTCAACCACGTGTCATTGACCGGCACAGCGAAAGGTGCTGCTGCAGCAGGTGCCCCTGCAGTGTTAGCGGTCTCTGCTATCAGTGGCATAGGCGCGCCCACGTCAGGTGTCCCTGCAGGCGTGGTGGCCTCTGTCACTAGCCTCGCGTTGGCTGGCGACGCAGGTTGCTCCGCTGGTGTTGTTGCAGGGACTGCCGCACTGCTCATCATCATCATCATCGCGACGCCGTTGAGCTCTTCACGGAGGCCCCTGAGTGAGTTCGCCCATCGGAGTATATCTCCACGACGATCTAGCGACTTCTGATCTCCAGCGAGGGCGTAGTGGAACTCAGCTGCGATGAAGCCAAGCCCCTGCATATGGGGCAGGGTGCCTCAGTTGCGGAACGATCCATGTTCCCAGCCAGCTGTCTATCCACATGAGCATGTGCAGCTCGGCCCCAGCACTGCGTGTGAAATATGTGGCCACACTGGAGCCTGCAGACTTTCTCGTGGTGCATGACATGGTCCAGGCATATGGCACACTCATTGAAGCCGCCGTCGCTGATGAGGGGCGGTGTTGCCGATGGCCTGATGCGCGTCTGGCGCTCCAGAGTGGTCTCACCAGCTACATATCGAATCGGTGAAACCGTCGGTAGCTGCATTGCTGCAAGCGCTGCTGGACTGATCGCAAGTGCCCCTGCTGCATTGGAACTAACAGGTTGCCCCGCACGGCTCAGCATCCGGTTGGCCTGGCGCTCCTGGTTGCGGCGCTGGGGGCAGACTGCATCGCCATGTTGGCCTGCTGCGCCTCGTGGATGGCCAGGATCACTGGGCGCAGATCCCCCATGGACGATGGCACTACTAGACCTGGGGCCTGCTGCTGTACATCAGGGTCCACAGGGGCGGCCAAATATCGATAGTGAGGAACTTGGCCTGGCGCGCCTGACGTGTAGCCCGAGCCGCGCGTCAACTGAGCAGGTAGAAATCGTCGGCCGTCGCCCGTGCATACGGGCTTTCCGGCTGCGCCCCCACTCGAGGATTGCCACTTACCTGAGCATGATAACCAGGATGCGGATCGTTGGCGTCTAGCGCGTCAGTGGGCGTAATGCCACTTAAAGCAATGCCTGTCACGTCCGCGCTCTCCTGCAGGTGCCCCCGCCTGATGCGCGCCCTGCACCATGGGCACCGCTGAGAACTCGACTTCCTGAATGGGCGTCGGCTCGGGGCACTTCAGATTGCAAGGGGTCTCTGGGATGAACCAATCTTCCAAAGCTGGCACATCATTCCGCTATTCGTAAATACTTTCGGTAGAAATATACCACTTGGATACGGCTGATTGTTGCCCCGCAGATACAAAGGGTTGATCCACACGTACCCCGCGCGATCGTACCTGCAATATTCGCCGGGCAGAATACCTATGAGCTGAACGACACGGGTCAAAGGAATTGGGCCGCCACGGCCTGCTGACATTATGATGTCGTTCGCTGAGCGCCAAATAGGCACGTTGGCCCGAAGCAGGTTCTTCATGCCAACCATGACCAACACCTCGGAATCAACGCGCAGGCCGGACTGGATTCTATTGTCACCAGGACGGCATGGGCAACCGTGCACAAACTGTCTGCCCCTCTTCTTGCTGGTGTCGTTGGCGCGGCATGACAGACCGATGTTGAATATACTAGGGATACTTGCCCACTGAGCACCACGAATGCAATAACATGGTGCACCTGGAACAGTTAAATCGGTAATTCTCATGTACAATGATCCAGGGCATTTTATCCCAGGGCTGCTGCGTCCGTTGCTTGGGCGAATGAAATACGTCATGTGCGACTCGGAGGAATACTGGCACTTCTTGAGCTGCAGCCTGTTTTTCTGCATTCCAGCATGGTCGACCATGCGAATTAGGCTCAGCACAGCTAAAGCCTGGCACGCCCAGTGGTGGTTCTTGAGCTTCTGGCGTAGTCTCCAGGTGCTTGTGCCGGTAACGATCATGTCCTTCAGGTGGCCAGTGGTTGAGCAGCTCTGCGAGCTCGACCCATCCATCAAATTCAAAGGATGGTATTTCTCGCAGGAACCGATCAGAAAAATGGCCTCTATGAAAAGTCGATGACGAAGAGCAGTCGTAAGCCGCCCTGAACAGTGGCGCTGCTCCTCATAGCTCAACTTTGGCTTCCTGAGATTTCCTGCGTTGAGGATCCCAATCAAGTCGCCCTTCTCCAAATCATATGCGAGTGCCAGGCGCCCACGCAAAATATTGCGCGCCATCTGGCGCGCATGGGCGCCCCTGTCAGCGAGGACGGCGGCGACCTCGAGATCGCAAGTCGCCGCAATTCATTGATCAGGCCCATCGTCAAATTGAGGATGATATGCGGGGTTGATCTTCATGCGATTGGACGAGCGCAAAGTGCCCCAGCACTCTCGGCATTCCACTGGCATCTCCGAAAGAAGAGCAAGTTGCCCCGCAGGACTCTGAGCAGGTTGCCCCGCTGGACTCTGAGCTGTCGCCGGTGCGGCACGATGCGGGGCGATAGCCGCCGATGTGGCAGCGCCGGCGGTTCCCCTAGGCGTCCGAGGAGCCCCTGGCGGGGTGCTGATGTCGAAATCCACGCGAAGTTTCTCCTTGATGTTGTAGGACTCAGCTGTCTCATCTTTGGGGGCCACTCCTGGTGCCTTCGATGAGGTTGCCAGTGGCCTCTTCTCGGTGCCACGCCTTGTTGAAGAAGCGCCCCTCGTTGATCCTTCCTGCCAGTCCTGCGCGTCCGACCCCGTGTAGGGCCGCGACGTGGCACGGGGCCCCTCGGAAGAGCACTGGTGCCTTGAGACGCAGCTGCTGCGGCAGCCACCGCTGGTCCTCTGGATCGACGTCTGCCAGCTGGTTGAAACGCATATCGTTGCTGCTTACTGTCTCCAATGTTTGGATCATCTGGGCTCTTCCTTTCCGCTTGGGTCTGAGCTGATCAGGGCCAAGCGGGACTCGATGAATTCGAAGATGGAGAAATATAAATAGGCGCCTCTGGCTTCGGCTCGGGAGCTGCCTTAGCCGCGGCCCCTGCCGACCTGCCGACACCCATGGTCCATATCGCACGGGGCCCCGGCCGGGGTTCAAGTTGATGCCGCTCGGCGTTCTGAGGGCCATGTTATTAATCATGGCCTTTTGCTTCCCAGCCGAAAGGCACTCTGTAGAACTCAGCCATTTTTCCTATGCTGGTCTTTATCCAGCCTACACCTTCAGCGCGATAGACAATCCGCCCTCCAGGAGGAAGACCCATATCTGCTGCGACAACGTACTCAGGATCGATCGGGTTGTCCGTTTTGCACGCGCCGTCCGTAGCAATGGAGTCGCCCGACGCGTGCCCTGCAGGGACCGCGTCCGCGGGGTCTACCTCTTCGGCCATCGCGCCAGCCTCATCTCCATCATATTCTGGTTGGTCGCCCTCTTCCTGTTTGGGAATAGCAGGCTTCCCTGCGTGCCAATCGCGATTGAACTGCACCAAAGGATGAAGAGGTGACGAGTGTTTCCATATGAGGTTTGATCGGGATCTTTCAGCAAATGTGGCGCGGTCGTAGTCGTCCTCCGTCAACTGCTCCTCGCATGGCGCTGCATCAAGATCGGCGCAGCAACCGCGACCATCACCATGAAACCAGACCCACGGTGTTCTCTTGAGGTCTTGAGGTTAGGGCTTCAAGATGGGCGCCTCATGGGACTGCCAATCCTGTGGGGCGCATTCGGGGCATGAGCAGACGACTCTGTAGAGCTTCCGTTCCTCGAAGATAGCTCTCTTGAGGTTGCGCGTGGCCATCTTCTGATGCGTTTTAACCGACGCGGGCCTTGTCAGGCGAATGATATTGCCGTCCTGACCTCGTTTAACACTGCGAAAATAATACCAGTGACGGATCCGATGCTCGGTCCAAGCCTGATCCAAATAACATATCATCGTTTCTGGGGGTACGTGCTGGCATGCCAATCCAACTTCCGCGTAGCCAACAAGGCGCTGCATTCCGCTCTCCGGATATTCTTCTCGCGGCTGATCTTCTTGAGGCGGGTGCCCCCGCGGGCGTTCCCTACTCGGGGGTGTGACAGGCCCATTAGCCCGCCATGGCGGTGCCTGTAGAGTTCCCGCATCAGGAGGATGAAGACGCTGAAGACCGCCAGAGCGAGCGCCACTGGAGCGGGCACGCGCGCGATCAGGTGAGCGACCGGGGATCCGACCGCGACGCATCATGCGATCGCTATCTTCCCACTCGTCGTCCTCGTCGTCGGCGCGATACTCCCTCCTCCAGACCTGGCGGCTTGTCGATCGCTTCTGGCGGCTCATGGACTGCTCTGAAGCAACGAAGTTGTATCGGAATTCTTCATCATGGCCAAGCTGATATCGAATACGCTCTGATAGATCACTAGCGCCTCGCGGGTTCCCCCGCAAAGGATCAACGCCACTCACCTCCATATCTGTCGGACTTCCAATAACCCGAGGATAAAGCATCAACTGCATGTCCTCGCCCGCTGAAAGAATGGTAACTTCTGAATCAGCGGGCGCCCCCGCCCCGCCAGCATCTCCTTCGGCAAATTCGACATGCGCAGGTCGCCCCGCGATGGGCATGCCCAGCCATTCTGCCAGATCGACGTCGCCGTGGCCAGTGAACGCCTCCTCGAACAGATCGCCGGCGCAATTCTCGAGGGCCATACTGGCGCTATGATGTCTGGCAGCCATGAAGTTGACAACTGCAGCTGAGCTATCGGCAGGGTCAACTAAAAAGGACTCCCAATCAACATACTGAATGTCGGAATCGGTTTGAACCAGATGTTTTGGCGGACCCCTGCCTCTTCCATCGCCTTGAGGGCATTCGCGGCGAAAGTGCTGTGTACTGTGGCATATGTCGCACTCCATAGTCTTACCGTTGGCATCCTTCGGGTTTCCCCGGCGCCCTTTGCCTTTTTCCTGATGTATGACTGCGGTTTCTGCCTGCGCCTAAAAACATTTCTTCATGCTGTGGTCCAGTGAGAGATGCTAGGAATGCTAATATGCCTCTACCATGCAATCGCCGACGCCCACCTTTACCCTTACTTCGACCGTTGCCTTTTCCTTCGAGTGCTCGTCGTGCGATACGCCGTACCTTTCGGACTGGTTGCTTCATGGGCCTCCGCAGTCGGAGCCTGTGCTTCTGGTATTCTAAAAATGACCATTGCGCTCGTTGCTCTTCCGTGAGATAGGTAGGCATATTCGAGTTGTCAAGGGCCGTGGCTTCGTGGTCCGAAGACGCACCAGTATCAGTACCGGAGTCGAAGTCGGACTCGGCGGGTTGCCCCGCTGAGCCCATGAGGGCCGTGGCTTGCATGGGGGGTGCCGCGCCAGGCGGTCCCCGAAGCCTGGCCCAGGAATCTCGCGACCCCGAGGCCGTTCCACCATTCTGAGCCAGCAGTGTAGTGGTCTCAGTTGGTTGTGGATCATCATTCCAGACGGTGTTAGCAGGCTGCCCTGCGTTAGCCTCCACGTGAAAGCTCTCGGTTCGGTGACCGTGACTGAAGATGCCACCAATACTGCCAGGGGGTTTCTGAACAATGTGAGCACATGACCTCACGCGTTCAAGTAGAGCGTCAAATTGTGGTTGGTCTCTCGGCATGCGGTGGTTTAGAGGCTGCAGGAGTTGTTGTGCACACGATGTCCCCACTCCAAGAACTCTGAATAAAATCGATGCTCGGATCTGGAAGTTGGGGCTATGGGAGCCGGCCGCTTCAACTTCATAACGGGCAATATCATAACGTGCTAACGTCTGGTCGATGCGTTCTCCCGCATGGACTCGGAAGCAAATGAGAGCGGTACCAAGAGTTGAGTTGGCGCTCCTTTTCTCAATTCTCGAACTTCGTGCTTAAGAAGAACATGATGTAGGTGGCGCCGTCGGCATGGCGGCCACCTATGTTCACGCCAAAGCTGATAACTGCCTGAAGAACTCCCACGGCTATGGTCCGTGCGAGACCTCCCAAACCTCGCTGCTCAACTACAGCCTGCTGGGAGGGCGTGATAGCGCCTGTGGTCGCGTTGATCCAGGCATGTACTTCGCGGACGAATTCGCGAAAGGGTACTTCACCGGCTGGGCCCCAGTGAGGGCCGGTCGTTCTTGTGTCGTCTCCGCCACGCATATGTCCTACCGCACGCCCGATAGCGACCCATGTGCGCCCAAAGATAATAGTACCAATCCAAGGACCTCGTAAGTCGTGGTCGGATGTAGTCAATTGGGGTCTCCGATGTGCGGTCGTAAGTCTGCACGGGGTTCGAGGGGGCAATATGTCGTATCGCATGTTTCCATGCATTATATATATATATATTCGAATACGTTTCCAATTGGAGGTGAGTGGACTTCAGGACTGTAAAAGCGCAGGAATGTAGGACGTAAGTAAGAGGCCTCCGCGTGAGCAGAGGTATCGCTGCAAGTGCCCTTGCGATAATGCGTAGCTATATGCATTCCTCCGCGCAAAACCCACTCCACCCGGATGTTCCACCATGTCCGTACTCCGCCAGATAGTGCCGTGGATGGCGAGGAGTAGAGCTAGAGCTGACCACCATAGGCCAGCTCCGCAACCAAGTTTGAAAGGGGCTGGGGGACCCAGCCAGCAGCTTCGCCTTAGGCGTAGCCAAGCTCCACCTCTGTTGTACCGCGGTTGCGAATAGTCCCTGTAGGAGAGGATGTGCCATCTTAAGCATTAGGAATATCCTGTTGGTGTAGATGACAGTCGTGTGCCTCGCGATGAGGCAAAGTCATATTTGGGCGGCCGGCGCTTGAGCCGACGCGGCCGCGGGCGCGCGCTCGTTTCCGCTCCCCGCGTCCCTCAGCTCGCTACAGAGTGGGGGGGCCTCGGAGAAACGCACGCAAGTATTGATTCGACTACGGTTTGGGCCACATTCTAGCTTCCGGGGGGGGGGGGGGGCCAAGCAAGGGGCCCCCCTCCTTTGATCAATATCTTCCAGGATGGCCCCAAGGTGGCCCCCGAGGCTCTCAAGGGCGCCCCAAGGCTGCCCGAAAAAGGTGCCCAGGAGGCCCCAAGAGACCCCCCAGAGGCATCCAAGACGCCTCAAAAGGCACCTAGGACTGCCAAGACCTCCGAGACGTCCTCCCCCTCCTCCTCCCCCCCCTCCTCCTCCTCCGCCATCCCATCCCTCCTGGGGGGCGACGTCTTACCCAGCACTTTATTACACTGCATTATCCTGCGCATCCCTGATCAAGGCAACTAATCAGGGCATCTTTTCTGGATGTGCTGGTGGGCTTGTTTGCTTGATCGCGACAGCGGCGAGGGGAAGGTCGGGCGGCGCCAAGGGCGGCGCAGACTAGCAACGGCCTAGATTAGCGCAGAGGAAGAAGAAAAGCTGACGGGGTTACGCGAGGCGTCTAGAATTACAGGAGGCGCATGCCAAGGCCGAGGGCATGGCCTGCCAGGCCCAGAGTCGGCGCAAGGGACGGGCCTTCTCAGAAGGATCGGAAGGCCTCTGGCCTTCTGAGAAATGCCCGAAGCCTTCCTCAAAGCCGCGAGGGCCCCTGAGAAGTCCCGCCGCCTTCTGAGAAGGCCTTCTCCTTCTCGCTCGCCGCCGAATGGCGCAGGCGGACGCCGAGCCAGCCAGCTGGCTCCGCGGCCTGCCCCCAGCAGCCTGGGCGGCGGCGCCGCCGCCGACGCCCGCCGAGGAGGCTTGAATGGTCGCTGGGCCGCTCGAGCTGCGCCCGAGCTGCCTGGGCCGCGGGCTGCCTGTCGCTAGGACAACTGTCTTCGCGCTCCGCGCTCCGCGAAGCGCGATGATCTTCGCGCTCTCGCGCCGACCCCCCCCCCCCCCCGGGACAGAATGAGGGGCTCGCGCCTCGCTCTGAGATCGCCCAGAAGCGCAAGGCGCGATTCACTTCGCACCCAATTGGTGGCCCTAGTTTCCGAGCTGGGCCCAGGCTGCCTGGGCCACGGGCTGTCTGTCGTCGCCCTTGAGACGTCTGGGGGCGCCAGCGAGGAAAACAATGGCGCGCCCTGATCGAAGCTCGTGCGCGCTGGCCCCGCAGTTGTTCTGCCCCCTCAGTGGCCCCCAGCGCGGGGATCGGCGTTTGCGTTCGCATGCTGGGCCACGGCTGGAAACACAGCGTGTGATGCAGGCTGCGTAAGGCTGCCGTCTCGGGGTGGCTCGGGCGGCATGAGATGCCGTCTGGGCCCGACTCCGACCTGTGGGCCGCAATGGGCCAGTTGGTCTCCAGGCAGGGGCGTTAGCAGTAACGCTATGTGTTTCACTCACTCCCACCAAAGAAGCGGAGCACGTTGTCTCTCGGGCCCCCCCATCGGTGGATGATCACTGGGAATGCGGCAGTTGATGTCGCTGCGGGCGCAGCGGCGGAGGCCGCCAGATTGCCCGCTGATGTGCGTCAGCAGGCGCTGATTCGCGAGGCGAGGACGCGTTTGTTCAGACTCGGGCTGCTTCGAGCGACCTTGGATGCAATGGAAGCCGATGCTGTTGCTGGCCCTGGAAAGAGAAGGTCGTCCCCTCCTGCCCCTCGCGCTCCCTGTGCAGCTGCTCTCTACCTCTTCTCGACATCCCTGCTCTGGACGACTCGGGGAGGCGTTGCACCGCTTGCGGAGGGTCGGCCTGTCTAAAGCAACTGCAACCACCGGGTGCCAACGAAGTTCGTGCTTCCGTCGGTCGAATATCCGTCACCGTGCACTGAAGCACGAGTTTGAGTGTCCTCGGGCACTTCGAATCCCCCTTACCAACATGACGCATGTTCTGGGGCTTCCCGCTCCAACACAAGCCACAAAGGCACCAATGCGGCCCCAGGCGACCCCAAGAGGCCCCCGAGACGGTCCAAGAGGGCCCCCGTCGGCTCCAAGAGCGCTCCAACATGGCGCTAATTCGCCCTGGCGCATTCGGAAAATTATGTGGGTACGCCAAATCGCCGTAGAGCTTGCAATAAACCCTCTGGCGATACACCGTCGAAGGCCTTTGCCCAGTCCAATGCTAAGAAGACCACCTGGCCGGGGCGGGAATCCCACGTAGCTTCGATCATCCTTCGGGCGACAAATAAAGCGTCCGCCGTGCCGCGGCCACTTCTGAAGCCGCACTGCGCGCCCCAGATTCGACGCTCTGCCCCCGCGCCCTCTGGCCGAGCAAGCAAGATCATGGCATACAGCTTGTGCCCAATCGGTAGCAGGGATATTGGCCTGTAGTTAGCACGGTCCGCGACGTCGCCCTTACCGCGGCGACGAGCGCTTCGTGCCGCGCTGCGGGAACGGACTGCTCATCCATGCACCTGTTGCACAATGCTGTAGCCCATTCCACCGCTGGGGTGTCTGGCATGCAAATCGTCTTCCAGAACTCCGCCGGGACGTCGTCACTGCCTGGCGCTTTCTTCCGTTTGAGCTGGCGGGCTGCCTCGCGCACCTCCCCCGGGCTGATTCGGCCGCATTCGACGGGCAGCGCTGGGCCGAGGGGAGAAGGGTCGTCGACGACGGTCGTCGGCCGCGCAGCCCATTGAATCTTGGAGAAATATTCCGCCAAAGTTTCGGCCCTCTCGTCACTGTCCACTTGATGCCCTCGCGAATCCCGCATGCGTCCTTGCTGCTTTGGTGGGCCTTTCCTGAGCTTCCTGATCTCTGTCCGATCACCAGAGGCCAGCATTTCGTCCAGCCATTTGCTGCGGTCAACTTTCACAGCAGCTTTGATCCTGCCGTGCAATCGCTTCTCAGCCTCGTAGTCGCCACTCTGTCGCGCATCTCCCCGCAAAGCAATCAACTGCAGAGTGGCCGCACTGACCCATGGCCTGTTTTGGGCGCCCGCAACTTCCGGCAGACATTTCCGCGCAGCGTCGACGAAAGCGCCCACCATGGTGGTGTTGAGCTGGTCTATCGCACCCTCCAAGGGGCCCCCGTTTCCCATGTGATCCACGAGAGCACGCTGGAATGCAGAAGCCGGTGGGCCACGCGAGAGCGCTGCGACATCCCGGCGGGCAGCGCGCTGCCGGGCAACTTTCGGAATGTCCATGCGCACGGAGCATTGCAAGAGGAAGTGATGTGATGCCAAAGCGGCACCCCGCACATAATAAACGTCTCGAACGTGTTCTTGAAGCTGGCGCGAGGCCAAGAAGAAGTCGATCTGGCCGAAATGCCCCGGCATGGCTGGATCTGATGGCCGGGGCCCGACATTGTAGCATGTGACTTGCCCCTCTGGCCGGCGCTCGAAGAACGCGCTGCTGACCGCCAAGTCGCGGGACGTGCGCAGCTCCAGCAAGAAGCTCCTGTTCGACTCCAGATTGAACTCCGCAGCGGGGTTGCCAAAGATGCACGGGCCCACATACTCCTCCTCATAAGGAAAACGCTTATGAAGTCTCGCATTGAAATCCCCCAGTAATAGCTTGCCTCCGCGCGCGGACACGTTGCGAACCATCGCGTCCAGAGCGCGGTAGAATTCGCATCTCTCTGCCACTGGCTTGCCGCTGCGGGGCGCGCACATGCTGAAGATGGGTAGTTTTCCTCCTCGCACCCGTATTTTGGCGAAGGCGACCCTGGAGGATATCGCCCGGAATCCAATGATGCTCTCGCGAATGCGTGGCGAAAATAAGAAACCCACCCCTGCTGTATCTTGATCGTCAGGACCTCCAGATAGCACTTATAAGTAGCCCCTGTTGGTCACAGTCTATGTAGACTCGTATTTGTGTGTCTCCTGGAGTGCCAAAACATCCATTCCCAGACTCCCCATCAGAATTTGTAGTTCCTCCAGCTTCGTCTCTGCAAGCCCCATCGATGTTCCGAGAGCCAACGACGGCGCCCGTAGCGCAAGGGCGCAAACGCCCACCTCGGAAGTCTGGATCACCCTCTCTGGGTAAAGCTGTCCATCTTGAACTCCGTGTTGTGGCGTTTGTGCTTGCACTCGTTGCGTGCAAGTTAGTTGAAGAAGTCGCATGGCAACGTGCTGCAGCTGAGCCAACTGCGGACGCCGGCGCACTAGACATGCAATCCAAATTCTTTAACCGATAGTTCATAGAAGCAGTATTGCCGACTGCGGGTGGAACGTCGTGGCCGTGAGCTGCGAGTCAATGGTTGTTGGGCCCTCGCCCCCCTCCCTTGGCCTCGCCCTTGGTGCCCTTCATGCCCTTTGCCCCCTTCATGCCGGCGGGCGCCCGGGCCAGCAGGTCGTTGCACGTGTTCCCCAGCTCTTTGACGGCGGCGTGGTCGCGCAGTTCCTTCCACGTAGCCCACTCCCCCTGCCACTCGTGGACAACGCCGTCTGAAGACACATGCACTGTCAGAGCATGTTCTCCGCCTACCGTCATGATATACGGGGCCTCCTCCGCGATGGAGATGGCGTGCGGGACGGCACACTCCGTCTTGAGAAGGCGCTTGAATCCGAATCAATAGTTTCTGGCAGCGCGATCTGCTGGGAACCTATCCTGGCTGGCCCAGACACGCTTCTGGCCAGTGTGCAGGCCCGTACGTCGGAGTAGCTCAACAGCAAGATCCCGCTCAGCCGAAGAAACGAACTCCGCGAAGAGGATCCCCTTGAACTCGCCCTTGCTGTAGATCTTCGTGGGCAGAGGGGCGCCCAAGGTCTGCAGCTTGTCCTTGGTCCAGGTCATCGCGTCCTCCAAGTTAGTGAGCCCGTCAATGTTCCCCATGACCGCCGTCAAGGCCCGCCTGTCCGTGCACCCCCCCCGGTGGAGAACTCGAGGTAGGTTGGGCAGGAGTCTCATGCACATACTTCTGAATGCACTCACGGATCTTACTCTCGAAGCGGTCGTCGTCCATGCCCTGGTGTTTCTGCAGGTCTTCGTACATCGACTCGAGCTTCTCCACCCTCACGTCGGTTACGGTGATGCGTTTCTCCAGGGACTCCAGGCGCTCGAACAGCGCGGTGCTCAGGTCTGTGATGTTGGTGTCCATCTTGGCACACTTCTTCTGCAGCTGCGACACGGCCGAAGTGACTGGCGTGAGCTGCTGTTGGAGGAGTGTCTCCATGGCTGCCATGGTCACCGGCTCCTGCGCGGATATGTAGTCTTCCTTGTCCTCCTCCTTCTCCTCGTCCTCATCCATGCGGTAGTAGGTCGCCTCTGCATGCTCTCGTTCGGCTCCCTCGCCAAGCAGTGGCGAGTGGGGTCCTTGTCCCGTGCGGGCGAACTTCATCTTCTCCCACGGGTTCATGGTGAGCACGTCGCGGACAGGAGTACCTGCAAGGCGAGTGCTCC
This sequence comes from Prorocentrum cordatum, assembly GCA_963575745.1. Lineage (NCBI taxonomy): Eukaryota > Dinophyceae > Prorocentrales > Prorocentraceae > Prorocentrum > Prorocentrum cordatum. Next base: position 615,517 of record CAUYUJ010021837.1, on the reverse strand, counting down.
GAGGCCCTGGAGGTGGGGACTGGGCTCCGACATCGCTCAGGACTTTCGTCAGCTCAGCCTCAAGGTTCAAAGGGACACGTGTGCCATCTGCGCTGGAGGGCGCCATCGGGGCTACGAAATGAACGATAGGTTCCTGGGCACGGGTCTCGAAGGCGTCCCGGACACGGGTCTTCGAGAGAAGAACAAAAACGAGCGCACGAGGCGAACCTTGAGCCAGACTTGAGCCACGGCCCAAGAAGCCACCCAAATGTCCCAAGACGGCACCGAGAGGGGTCCCAGAGGGGAACACGACCCGACATGTCGAGCCCTCCGCGCAAGATGACGCCCGAGTCCGCCAGCAGGCCCGCATGAACACCCGTGAGTTCCAGGAGCCACCCACAAAGCCCAAAACGAGCCCCAAGAGGCCGCTTTGGGCGGGGAGGGACCTTACATGCATGCAATTCTGGAAAACACATCTTACTGAGCAGCCCCCGAAACAAGCAATATACTTACTGACATGAACTACGCTGCTTAGCGAACTTACTGCACCCGCGTTCCAAACGCCTCGAACTTACTTGTGCTGCGGCTTGCTCCAAGAGGGCCCTGAAACCATCCAAGATCGCTCCAAGACGGCCCAGGATACCCTTTGGACGGCCTCAGAAACCCCCAAGACGCCCCAAGAGAGCTCCAAGAGAGCTCCAAGAGGAGCCCCAAGAGGGCCCCAGAAAGCAAAAATCAATGAATTTCATGTCGGTGTATATTTGTTTCAGGACGTCGCATCCTCTGCCTTCCAACGCATCAAGACGGCCCAAGAAGCTCACGGAAGCGCCCCAAAACGGCCCAAGACGACCCCAAGACGGCCCAACACAGCCCCAAGATGGCCCAAGAGGCCCCCCAGACGGCCGAAGAGGGCCTCAAGAACGTCACAAGAGGCCCCGAGGAGGCCCCAAGAGGCGCCCGAGAAGCTGCGAAGAGGCCCCTGACAGGCCCAAGAGAATCACACGAGCACCCCTAGTCAACCCAAAGATGGCAGAGTCGATGAGATTCCTAATAGAAGTGTTTGAATATTTTTTGTCGCCGTCGTCGTCGTCGACGTCATCTTAGTCGTCGTCGCCGCCGCCGCCGTCGTCGTCGTCGTCGACGTCGTCGTCGCCGTCGTCGTCGTCGTCGTCGTCGTCATCGTCACCGTCGTCACCGTCGTCGTCGTCGTCGTCGTCGTGGTCGTCGTGGTCATCGTCGTCGTCGTCGTCGCCGTCGCCGTCGTCGTAGTCGTCGCCGTCGTCGCCGTCGTCGTCGTCGACGCCGTCGTCGTCGTCGACGTCGTCGACGTCGCCGTCGCCGCCGCCGCCGCCGTCGCCGTCACCGGCGTCACCGTTGCCATCGCCGTCGCCATCGTCGTCGTCGTCGCGGTCGCCGTCGCCGCCGTCGTCGTCGTCGTCGTCGGGGTCGTCGTCGTCGTCGTCGTCGTCGTCGTAGTCGTCGTCGCCATCGTCGTCGTCGTTGTCGGCGTCGTGGTCGTCGTGGCCGTCCCCCTTCAGGGTCGGCCGCACCAGCCATAAGGCTCTCGCAGTCTGAGACCTCCGAACTACGCTGCTTGGCGAACGTGCTCAAGTTCGTTAGTTCGCGCGCTTAGGTAATTAGGTTTGGCTCGTAGCCCAGGCTGACTTCGGACGCCGTCTGCGCTTTCGCTTGCGGCCGCGACGGAAAAAAATACTGAAGCAAGGATCGAAGGGATGCATACGGGCGCCGCGCCTAGCAAGACCATCGCTAACTGCTGTCGAGGCTTTTAGCACTGAACCCTATATCTCGGACTGGGCCCCAAACCTGTTGCCGAGGCATGTAACACTGAACCCTATATCTTGGACTCAGCCCCAAAACCTGAACCCAAAGCTCTGAAAAGGCAACCTCACTCATATCAGAATCTGGCCCTCGTTTCCACAACTCCAGGACAGCCTGACAGTCCGAGTGCACGACAATATGAGGAGCTTCCCGTACGTACCAGAGTGAGGGCCATGAGCACGGCATAGAGCTCGCCAGCCCCTGCAGTTTGGACAGGTTGTGGGAAGGATCCGAATTCACTACATGTGGGCATGCCGACTTCGCCCATGGCCACAACATACCACCCCGTCCGAGCACAATACAGAGAACAGGTGTCGAAGCCCGAGCCGTCCATGCACAACATCTGTCCGAGAAATCCTTTCGACATAGAAGGCATGGGCCAATCGTACCCTGGGCTGGCGGTCAGAGCACGGGTCGAGAGAAAATCGCGATCTGAGCGAGCTTGACTCAGCCTCCTCCTCCTCCTCCTCCTCCTCCTCCTCCTCCTCCTAATTACTTACCCTCCCCCTCCTCCTCCTCCTCCTCTTCTTCCTCCGCCTCCGCCTCCGTCTCCGCCTCCGCCTCCGCCTCCACCTCCGCCTCCGCCTCCGCCTCCGCCTCCGCCTCTGCCTCCTCCTCCTCCTCATCATCATTATCATCAGCATTCTCCTTCTCTTCCTCCCCCCCCCCGCCTCCTCCTCCTCCTCCTCCTCCTCCTCCTCCTCCTCTCCTCCGCCTCCCCTCCGCCTCCGCCTCCGCCTCCGCCTCCGCCTCCTCCTGCTCCTCCTCCTCCTCCTCCTCCTCCTTCTCCTCCTCCTCCCTTCCACTCTTCATCCTCCCCCTCCTCATCCCACTCTTCCCCCTCCTCCTCCTCCTCCTCCTCCTCCTCCTCCTCCTCATCCTCCTCCTCCTCAACCTCCCGCTCCTCCTGGCGGAGCGGGGACTGGGAAAACCAGAAGGTAGCGATACCGCTACTCTCTGGACCCCTCCCGGACTCCCAGAGTGCATTTGGAGGCGAATCCAGTGGTGGCGACGAGGGCCACCCAGGAGGTCAAAAAGAGAACAAAAAGGAGGCAAGGGCAGCGGTGTGGGTACCTTTTCCTCCTCCGAGGGACGGGGAGAGGCGCAGCAGAGGGCGAACACCCCCCCGCGGGGCGCCTGCGCACTGCAAAGGACAGGGGCGGAGGGGGCGGAGAGCTGGCCGGAGGCCCCCGGGGGCGCGCGGCGAAGGGCCAGGGCTGCCTCGGACGGCCCAGGCCGAGACAGCTGCGTCGGAGCGATGGAGGAAGAAGGAGGAGGACAGGGAGGAGGAGGAGGAAGGAGGCGGAGGAAGAGGACCACTCATTCCCATGTCCACTTCTCGGCACTGTTCACCAAGCAGCCGCACTTACTGGACGCCCAGCAGCAACAACAGTTGGCCCACATTGACTACCTACCTTCTCGGACTTCCGATCCACCTCTCCCAGGCGACGGCATACGCCTAACTATACGGGCATCCTACGGCGAGCACAACTACACAGCAATACGGCGAGCACAACTACAACAGGCCATGCTGTGCAGTGGGTGCACGGCAATACAGGATTCCAAAACCCTTCATAGCTTTCTCACCCGCGTATGCTAGTTAACCAACGTGCCGCGAAAGTGAAAGCTACACTAGACCAGGGGATAGAACTCTCTCATGCGCCCCCCTTGGTGGGGGCCTTAATGACCAGCTGCGAGCTGGGGCCTCGGGGTAGCAACACGAAGAGCTTCCTTTCCACTGGTCTTGAGGCCCTCACCAAATCTTCACTCCATACTGGCTCCCCTTCTTGTAGCCCCCGCTCCCCCCGCATGCCACCTCCAACCTACTCCTTACCACTCGTGTGGCGGCGGGATGGATGGGGAGGCACTTCTGTTTCAGGTGGGGACGGGGACGATGCATCACCGCCAGGCCTTCTGGTGAATACCAAGACGGCCGCGGCCAGCAGAAACGACCACGCAAACGGGTAACACTGCCTCGCCCATCTCACCGCTCTGTCTACCCAGCACTGCCGCCGAAACAACCGTCGAGGTGGGGGTGGGATTGCAGGGCGGGGTGGGGGACGGCTTCAACTGGGACAGCCGCCGCCACGGAAGGCGCAAGCCTCCCCCGCGCTCGGAGAACGCCGCCCCAGGCGGCCCCCAGTCCCACATACTGGGAACCCTACGCCTGCTTGCATATCGGGGTCCCCGTCGTGGGACCTGGGGGGGCGCCTGTCGGGGGGTTGTATGAGCAGATGGGAGAGGCCCCTTGCGCCTCCCACCTTGCCGAGCGTGGACCCTGCCACACTCGGAAAGCCATCGCCGCGGAAGCCTCAAACCTCCCCCGCGCTCGGTGGACCCCCGCCCCCCACGTACTGGGAACCCTGCGCCTGCTCGCAGGTGAGGGTTCTCGTCGTTGGACCGGGGGACGCCTGTAGGGGATTCCGTTGAGCAAGGGGGAGAGGCCCCTGAGCCTTTCACCTTGGCGAGCTTGGCCCGCCACCTCTCAGCCACACAGCCGCGCCAACGGCTGCAACCACACCGCCTTTTCGCAACTGTCGCCGCCGCCTCAGTCCCTTCCTTCTCCCCCCTTCTTCAGGTTATGATGCTTCATTTTTCCTCTTCTCCTCCCCACGTTCTGCTGTCTTGTACCTTCCTACCTTTTCCAGCGAAACCTACCCAACACTCATCTGGCTCACTAGTTTGATCAACCCCCAAGGTCCGACCGGTCCTGGGGGGGGAGGGCAACGGTCGACGACCATTCGTGCCTTCAGGCTGTCAGGCTGTCAGGAGGAGGACGAAGACGAGGACGAGGACGAGAACGAGGACGAGGACGACGATGACGACGACGACGACGACGACAACGACGGCGGCGCCGCAACCAGCGCCGGCGCCGGCGGCGGTGGCTCGGCTCTCCCAGGGTGCACTCTGACCAGGGTCAGGAGGACAGTTACTCTGAGCCCTCAGGGCACTTCCTCTTCTTCCACTCTTCTGGCCCTTCCTGCGCCTGCACTGGCAGCAGCCCTAAATTGTGTGACACATGTCTACATCGGATTATTATCGTACAAACGCTACAGGCCAGCACCTTCAGTTCGCCAAGGAGGAGGAGGAGGAGGAGGAGGAGGAGGAGGACGCGGAGGAGGAGGAGGACAGGAATACAGATGTTGTTGACCCAGCCAAGGAGGAGGGGCAGGAGGAGGAGAGGACGGCGAGAAGGAGGACCGCGAAGAGGAGGAGAACCACGAGGAGGGGAGGTGGAGCGGAGTGGGGAGGCGAGGAGAGCAGACGAGGAGAGTAGACAGTAGACGAGGAGAGGAGAGGGAAGGGGGAGGAGGGAGGAGGGAGGAGGGGGAGAAAAGGCGACAAGAGGAGGGAAGCGGAGGACCAGGCGGAGGAAGCAGGAGAGGGGGAGAAGTGGGAGCAGGAGGACCAGGGGGCGAAGAAGCTGTGTGGGCGAGTGGAAGTCTGGTCGCCACTCGCCGATGCTGCTGGCGCCCCTGTTGCTGCTGCCGATGCTTCTGCCGCCGCCGCTACTGCTGGTCAGACGCCTTCCAGCACGAGAGGGGACACGGACAGGGCCTGCTAAGTGTACCGAGCGGGGTACTGCAGAGTGGGAACGAAGCGCGGGGAAAACCTAGATCTGCGCATAGAAAGGAAAGCGTTGCAACAGACCACGGGAAACTGACTAATCGACGATGTCTACTAGCGGCCGCGCCGAGGAGGATCAGGGAGGAAGAAGATCGCGAAGGGCGGTGGCTCCTGCTCTAAGAAGAAGCTGTGATGCCGAGTGGCGAAGATAGACGACGAAAAGTGTCAGTCTAGAGAGCCTTTCGGTGCCGAACTTCACACGGTGCACGCTGGCAAAATGAGCGCTGACATACAGCACAGCCTTGGCATGATCCTCCTCCTCCTCCTTCTCCTCCTCCTCCTTCACCTTGTCCTCATCGTCCTTGCATTCGTCCTCGTTATTCTGCCCTTCCTCCTCCACCTCCTCCCCATCGTTTTATGCGCCGCCATCATAACGATATTGCTGCAATAAAAGTTGTGCAGTATATGTTGTGCAGCATATGTTGTGCAATGTAAGGTGCGCAATCTGCGTGGAGCAATTTATGGGGTGCAATGTAAATGGTACGATATATGTGGTGCAATAAATGCTGGACAATATATGGTGTGTGATCTGCGTGGGACAATATACGTGGTGCAACCTACGTGGTGCAACATGTGCTGCGTATCGTGCAATACATGTTGTGTTCTCCTGTATCGTGCGCAATATACGTGGTGCAATCGACATGTGCAATGTGCGTGGTGCAACCCAATATACGTGGTGCGATATGCTGAAGGTGCATACGTGGTGCAAGTTATGTGGTGCAATCTGTGTGGCTCAACCTACGCGATGTGCTGCAACCTACGTGATGCAACACATGTTGTGCAATGTACATGGTGCAATATGTGTAGAGCCATCTTTGTAGTGAGAATACGTGGTGCTATCGACGTGGTGCAATATGTGTGTTGTGCAAGATGTAGTGCAAGAAATGTGGTCCCTACGTGGTGCCATCTACGTGGTGAAATAATCACTTGCTCAACTTAAACTGTCCTCTCCACTTCTCGTGCAAACATCCCACCCTCCCACCTGCAACGTGGTCGCAAGATCTCTTAAGACCGTGACGGTAGGCACCAAATGGCACTTGGCAACGACACCGCGACTACGACGACACCGACGACGTCTCCAACGATTTCGACGACGACGACCACGACGACCACCACGACGACGACGACGACGACGACGACGACACCGACGACGACGACAACGACGACAACGACGCCGACGCCGACGCCGACTCCGACGACGACCCCGACGACGACGACGACGCCGATGCCGACGACGACGACGACGCCGACGACGACGATGAAAACGACGACGACGACAACGAAGACAACGACGACGACGAGGGAGGAGGGAGAACGACGACGGCGACAACGACGACGACGACGAGGGAGGAGGGAGGACGGCGACGACGCGAACGACGAAGAAGGGAGGACTGCGACGCCGACGACTACGACGAGGGAGGAGGGAAGACGACGACGACGACGACGACGGCGACGGAATAGGAGGGACGACGACGAGACGCCGACGACGGACGTCCCCGACGACGACGACGATGACGAGGGAGGAGGAAGGACGACCACGGCGACAACGACGAAGGAAACGACGACGACGGCAAAGAGGACGACGACGACGACGACGAGGAAAGACAGAGGACGACGACGGCGACGACGACGACGACGGGGGATGAGGGAGGACGGCGACGACGACGACGACGACGCAAGAACGCGCGCGCACGTTATTGTTGAAAGCCCGCGTTGCGAAACCCTATTTATTTGTTTGTTGTTTGGACACCCGATTTTGAAATCTAAATCTTTCCGAAACCATGGGTTATTAAAGGATTCCGGCATGCGCGCGCGACGACGCGCGCGCGCACTTCGTCTCATCTGTTGCAGAATATTCTCGCGACGGCACGCGCGCAAGGGCGTTCAAACGATTTCGACATGCGCGCGCGAAGTCCGTTTGGTTGTATGTTTTGAAAAATCTGGAAAACCTATGGTTGTGCGGAAATTTCGCAAGAGCGTGAGCGTAAGCTTTTTGTTTATACAATCAGTGTTGTTGAACATTGTGCTTTAGTACGTTGTTTGGACAACTCGATTTTGTAATCCCTTCGAAACCGGTGGTTTGTGATAAATTCTGGCATGCGCGCGCGATGACGCGTGCGTGTGCACTTCGATTCACTTGTTGCAAAGTATTATCGTCGGAAACTTATGATTTGTGATAAACGAGTGCGCGCGCAAAGCATTTGTTGCAGAGGATGGCGGGGGGGGGCGATACCGGCACCCCTGGGATAGAGCAAATTCATATTTCGGATGGACGATAGGGCAGAATCATGAGCAAATTGCAATACGAAAAGCTGGATGGCTAAGTCCGGGGGGGGGGGTGAACCGATTCCTGATTTCCGATCGCCGTCACATGTCAACTCCGCTGCCCGCGCAATCATCCAACCCACCCACCCGCAACTTGATTTGCAAAATCCATGCGGCGGCGGTTGCGATGAGTGCTTGGTGTTGGTTGGTGCATCCCTGCGGCCGCGCTGGCCCGCGCATGCTCGCGAGCGCAACTTCCACCTAGCTTGGCGCGACCGACGCGGACGCGGTGGCGCTGGCCGCTAGGCACATCCAAGAGGGCACTTCACGGCGAATCGGCGACTCGAGCGGGCGCGGTATCATGGCAACGTCGACAATGGTAAACACGATGATGATAGTAGCGGTGCTGGCGACGATGATGACAGCGGAGACGGCACGGCCAGTGACGGCGCCGACGCTGATCACGCCGACGACGATGACGGCGTCCTCGCGTCGGCGCTGAACGTTTTGGAAGGAGTTCGACCTGCGCGCGCGGCCGACCCGCGGGAGTGGCCCGCATGGTATTATTTGACACGGAACTTGCCCCCCAGCACGCGCGCAACGGCGTTCGAATGATTTCGGCATGCGGCGCGACAGGCCCGTTTGGCAGCTGTCCATGAACAGGTTGAAAAATCCTCTGGGCTCGCAAGAGCACGAGCGCAGGCTTTTTTGAAAACTGATGTTGCGAAACCACGTGTTTCTTTTCAAAACAGGTTTCGGGACACTGGGTTTTGAAATCCTTACGCAACATAATTTGTTGACGGATTGCGGCATGCGCGCGTGACGACGCGTGCGGGTGCACTCGGTCCAGTCTGTTGCAAAGGTGTTTTTCGACAGCACGCGCGCAAGGGCGTTCGAACGCGCGCGAAGCCCGTTTGGAGCATGTGAAGAAGATGTTGAACACAAATGGCTCTCTCGATATTTCGCAAGAGCGCGAGCGCGAAGGTTGTTTGAAACAAATTCTTGCGAAACAATGTGTTTATATGTGTTTGGGCCCCTTGATTTTGAAATCTCTACCAAACCTAAGGTGTTTGAAAGATTTCGGCATGCGCGCGTGACGTCACGCGCGTACTTCGTCAATGTTGTCCCAATGGATGTTTGAAGATTTGTGATGGACGAGTGCACGCGCATAATTTTTGACTATGGATGACGAGGGGGTCGATACCGCTTGGGCTGGGAAGTTGCGAGTTCATATTTAGGATGGACGATGGGGCAGAATCATGTGTAATTGCAATACGAAGAGTGGCGCGAAGAATCCCAAGGGGTGGGGGGATCATCCAATTCCCCTCACGAAAGGAATATCTAAGTGGCGCTGTCTACGTCGTGCAATCTGGGAGGCGACGAATCGGCGACGGGGCGGCGACGAAGCGGCGACGAAGCAGCGACGCCGACCACGGAGCCGCCACACTGGCACCCAGGCCCAAACGATGGGGCGGCGACGAGGCGGCGACGGACGGGCGACGCCGACCACGGAATCACTGCACGGTCCGTCGCCGCACGGCTTCGGGACCCCAGAGGCCGCGGTCGCCCGAGGCACCCTCGGAGAGAAGGTACCGAGCCCAAAAAACCGTGCGGTCACCGCGATCCCCAGTTCCGTCGCACGCCCTTTCCAAACCGGACGCAACCTCCCTCGAGTTCGTAGCAGTGGCCCATGATTTCTGCATGTGCTCTCGCGCCGCATTCTTCGACCCGTAAGCACAACCATGCAAAATAGACTTGACGCTGTTGTGTTCCCGTCACTTAGGTGAATGTGTTGCAAATGATTGTTTGACGGACTGTACGAGGGTTCGCAGCTGGGACGCGGGTCGCTCTAGCTGCCCCCTCAGAGGACAGTCCACCCTCTTCGTCGGCACAATATGTTGAAACAACTTTCCGTCGACAACTTGAATATTGGGACCCACGCCGAAGCCCGCTGGAAGCATTTTCCCTCGTAGAAGTTGAGTGCTGGAGCTAAGCCGTCTTGTCAGCATAAGCTGCTGGGGCAACTTTCCCTTGTAAAAATTGGACGCTGGAACCTCACCCCGCTGAGGGTTTTGAATAAATAGGGCGGGGGGAGGGCGATGGGACGGGGCCCAGGGCCCAGGGGTGGGGGTCCTAGCATTGTACTCACGCCTCGCTCTCAAACCGGGGCAGTGCGTGCATGTGCGCGCGCGTGCGTGCGTCTGCGAACATGCGTGAGCGTACACAGGTGCGTGAGCGTGGGCTCGTGTCTTGGCGCGCGTGTGCTTAAGACCGAGCCCGAACCCGAACCCCATCCAGAGCGCGTGCGCGTGCGCACGTGTGCGCTTACGATATGGTAGCATGCGATCGCATGTACTATTACCGACTATCTCTATCTGACTGCAAGGCAAGGAGCTTCTTAACCTGCTTATGTCGCCAACGCTGACACCGAGAAGGTCACTCCAAACACACCGCGACATTATATACCCCAATAGAACCTCCGCAAGCACCGCGCCTTCCCCTGAGATCTGACAGCGAAAAGAAAACATCATCGTGCAAAACCACGACAGGAGCCCCGGACTGTCCGGACTCCTCGTTCTGCACAATTTTCTGAGCTGGATCAATCTGTGAGGGTCCCCAGGGCCTGAAAGCGGTCAAAACCGCCCGGCTCGAAAAAAATGAGACGCCAGAATCTCAGACATGCGATATCTTGAAATCGATGTCTCGGGCGCCGCGGCCTTCTCCGAGCGTACCCGAGCGCTCCGAGAGCGTTCCGGGACGCTCTGGAACGGACTTCTCCCCGACCTCGCCCCGTCCGAGCCTGGGCTCCTTCCAGAACGCTCTGGAACGGACTTCTCCCCGTCCTCGCCCCGTCCGAGCCTGGGCCCTCCGCCTCCTCCTCGAGGGGGGACCCCCGGCCCACGGGGCGGCGGGGCGCGGAGGCCACGCCGGGGCCCGGCCTTGCAGCGCCTGGGGCTGCGGCGCCCGCGCGGGATCCTGGCGAGGGCCGCGGCGCGGCGCGTCGGGCGGGCCGCCGCCGCAGGGGCGGCGAAGGTGCGCGGTCGGGGGGCGCCGCCTGCCCAGACTGCAGTCGAAGCGCTGTCATGAGGAGCCCGAAGTAAGGGACGAAGCCCTGTTTTTCAGAAAGTTCAGCTGGGACAGCCTGAGGGCAACCTGGGGCAAACTGCAGAACAACCCAGAGCACTGAGCCCCTCCCCAACGAAAAGGTCGCCCGCGCGGCACGCCACATTTGAAGCGAGGGCGCTTACGCGCGACCTTACGCGGGCAGCTTACGCGCCAGTGTCGGCGCAGACGACCCCGTCTTCTTTCGTCGCTCAAAGAAGGGACCCAGGGAGACACAAAGAAAGAGGCACAGGTCCTAGGGTTCCCCATGTTGTCCAAGATCTTCTAGAGGTCCGTCTTCCCCACCCACGTCCCATGTGGTCCTATATCCTCCCGAGAATCGACGTTTAATCGCGAATGTGCCTATCGTTCTCTCCTAACAGACCCCCATCGGGCCACGAAAAAAGCACGACGGTGGCCCTTTTCCAATTCTCAGTCTGGCTGCCAGACTTGGGCCCAGCCTCATCCTCTCCTTAGGTTGTGCATGTCCCCCTACAGGCGGATCTTGGACGAGTATACATATATATATATATATGTATACATATATGTGTGTCTACTAAAAAATATTCAACAAATGCCCCCAAAAAAGCAATGGGAAAATCGTCCCCAGACTATGTTTGAACTATTTTTGAATAGTCCCTCCAGTAGAGGGACACGCCCGACTTAATCCTCTCCTGCTTTCTCTCCGGCCCTCCTGGACCACCGACCTCCCTTCGCGACCCTCGCCTGGCGGTCGCTCGCACGTCCAGTCCCCGTACTACGGCAATACAGTAATAGGGCACGGCGACCCTGCTTAAGCACTCCAATGTTACAGCTTCGCTACTACGACTGCCAGTATCAGAATACTACCGTACAGTTCTAGAGTACCACTACTGCAAAGCCACTGCCCCAGTGCTGTACGAAGACTATTGCAGTGCCACCACTACAACACTACAATCTTAAAATACGACAGCCGTGCTGCGATAATACGGAATTGCACATTTCCTACTACAGCACTGACGTACACTTACTGCAGACAACCGCGCAACACTGCTCATGCGAATACTGCAGTAGACTCCAGCTTCTACAGTACCACTACTTCAACACAGCGCGATTCTACAATCATACAACACTTTTCTCACAGCGCTACCGCTCAACCACTACAGTTCGAGGATACTACTACTGCGCACGAGTACTACAGTAGTGCATTACGTCTACAGCACTACATCGCGACTATTACAGCAAGCATTAGGAGTATGAACTTTACTGCAAGACCTGAGTAGTGCCACTGGAACTACAGGACTACTACAATGCTGCCATATCATTAATGCAATACTTCCACTGGCTTAGCACGGTATCGAAATACCACCCATACAATACCACTGCTGCAACACTACAGTATTGTACTACGACTAGTACAGCGTCGCCAAAACAGCATTTCAATATGATGATACTACAACAACGCTGCGATAATACGGCACACTCCCTGCTGGCAGTACAGAGTACCACTCATACGAATACTGTGCTGGAGTGCTGCTTCTACAGTGCCACTGCTATAACAATACAACACCACTCCCAAATGGTAAAGCGTTCTTCCCACAGCACTACCGCTACAACACTCGAGTTCGAGGATAACACTACTGTCCTCGGGCACTAAAGTAATGGACAATTCTTGCTACAATACGACAGTAACGACTACTAAAGCAGGCACGAGACTATGACATTTACTGCAAGACCTGCATACCAACACTACTACAGTGCTGCCACGTCATTAATGTAATACTACTACTGGCTTAGCACGGTATCGAAGTACCACCAGTATATCACGAGTACTACTACTGCAGTACTGCTGCTAGAGCGCTGTTCTACGACTATTACAGCGCCACCACTACAGCACTGCAGTACTATAATACTACAACGCTGCGAAACTGCGGCGTTGGAGTACTCCCCTACTACAGCGCTGTAGTACACCCACTGCAGGTAATGGTACAGCACTACTCTTACGAAAATCATATTAGAGTATTGCTTCTACAGCGCAACTACTGCAACAGTATAGCACTATCCCACACTTGTAAAGCAATATTCCTGCAGCGCATCGAGAGCATTACTACTGTGATCGAGCACTACTGCAGTGAACTACGTCTACTACAACTCTACAGTGCGACTACTCCAGCAAATACTGGAGTATGACCGTTCCTGCAAGACCTGCTTAGTACCACTGCAACTACAGGACTACTACAGTGCTGCCACTTCATTAATGCAGTCCTACGACCGGCTTAACACGGTATCAAAGTACCACCAGTCCAGTACTAGAGTACCGCTACTGCAGTACTACTGCTACAGTACTGTACTACGATTATTACAGTGCCACCGCTACAGCACTACAGTACTATAGTACTACAACAATACTGCGATACTACGGCATTGGAGTACTCCTACGAAGTACAACAGTACACTCACTGCAGGCGGCAGTAGAGTACCACTCATACGAATACTGTGATGAAATACTGCACTGCTAGAACAGTACAGCACTACTCCCCAATGGTACAGCGCTCTTCCTACAGCACGACCGTTAGAACAGTACAATTCGAGGATACTACTACTGTAATCGAGCATTACAAGAACAATCCAATGCAATGCGGATGCAATGCAATGCGATGCGATGCGATCGCACTGCAGCGCGGTGTGTTGGCGTGTCACTGCCCTGAGAGCCCCTTGAGCGCTCCGGAGCACTCCAGAACGGTGCGGCACCGTGCAGGCTTGGCACCGCTCCCTTGCGGCCAGAGCCGCTGGTGGTGGTCGACTGCTTTTTCGTTTCTTCTGCCTCCCCAACCACCAACACCAACACCATCACTACCATCGCCACCGCCCTGGCGGAGGGGCCGTCCACGGGAGGGCAGAGAGAGAGAGAGATAGAGAAGGGGGGGGGAAGAGAGGGAGGGAGGCAAGGGGGGAGGGAGGGTGGGCGAGAGAGAGAGAACAAAAAAAAAAGAGGAAGGGAGAAGGGTGAGGAGCAAGAAGCGAGAGAGGGGCCGATAATGAAATGATGAGTTTCGCAGAGGGGGGATTCGAACCCGAAACCCCCAAGAGGCCCCCAGCAAGACCCAAGAAGCCCTAAGTCACACTCCAATGGACCACAGAGGCCTCAAGGAACCCTACGAAAAGCCCCCCAAGAACCCCCAAACATATCCCCTATGCCTTCACGTGACCCAGGCGTAGTGGCGGGATGGGCCGAAGGCCACCAGATTTTCGCCCAGCCGCCGCTGCCCCTGGCCCCCTGTCGCCCTTTTGCCTCTTGCGCCCAAGCTGTTCTCTTCTCAGGGTCGGGTCGGTGGAACAAGCCTCAGGGCCCGTGTAATACCAATGACGGTCGGCGTCTCTCAAACACTCCCTCCCGCGCGCTCCGCATGGAGCCTGGCAGTCATAGCTGCAGCTCTCGTTGAAGGTCGAGCACGAGGAGGATGGGAGGAGGAGGAGGAGGAGGAGGAGGAGGAAGCGGAGGAGGAGGAGGAGGAGGAGGAGGAAGAGGGGGGAGGGGGTTGAGGAGGACCACGACGAACCGCGCACCTGTCCTGGGGCGCGTGCTGGCCAGAATATCGAGGCTGATCCAGCTGTAGCCACCAGGGCGTCGAATGAGGCCTACGAAGAAGAGAGACCAAAAAACGGCCCAAGACTTTGACATCGAATTTGCAGAAGGAACCTATACACCACCCCCGTGGCGGGTCAGGTTCATCCTGGGCCCTGGCATGGTGCATACGCCCTCCTGAAGCTCTATACGCCATCCTGGGGCCCAGGATGACCCTGGCCGTGCAAGGTGGTGTGTGTATGTAAGTGTGTGTGTGTGTGTGTGTGTGTGTGTGTGTGTGTGTGCGTGTGTGTGTGTGTGTGTGTGTGCGTGTGTGTGCGTGTGTATGCGTGTGTGTGTGTGTGTGCGTGTGTGTGTGCGTGTGCGTGCGTGTGCGTGCGTGTGCGTGCGTGTGCGTGCGTGTGCGTGCGTGTGCGTGCGAGTGCGTGCGTCTGCGTGCGTCTGCGTGCGTGTGCGTGCGCGCGCGTGCGCGTGCGTGCGCGCGCGTGCGTCTGCGTGCGCGTGCGTGCGCGCGCGTGCTCGTGCGTTCGCGTGCGTGCGCGTGCGTGCGCGTGCGTGCGCGTGCGTGCGCGTGCGTGCGTGTGCGTGCGTGTGCGTGCGTGTGCGTGCGTGTGCGTGCGTGTGCGTGGCGCGTGCTTGCGCGTGCGGTGTGCGTGCGTGC
>CAUYUJ010021837.1:588601-600379 GCA_963575745.1 Prorocentrum cordatum | reverse complement strand
GCGCGCGTGCTGCGCGCGTGCGCGCGTGCGCGCGAACGCGCGTGCGCGCGTGCGCGCGTGCGCGTGTGCACGTGTGCGCGCGTGCGCGTGCGCGCGCGTGCGCGTGTGCGCGCGTGCGCGTGTACGAATGCACGCGTGCACGCGTGCGCGCGTGCACGCGCGTGCGCGCGTGCGCGCGTGCGCGCGAGTAAGCGTGCAAGCGCGTAAGCGTGCGCGCGTGCGCGCGCGTGCGCGCGTGCGCGTGTGCGCGTGTGCGCGTGTGCGCGTGTGCGCGTGTGCGCGTGTGAGCGTGTGCGCGTGTGCGCGCGTGCGCGCGTGCGCGCGTGCACGGGTGGCGCATGTGCGCGTGCGCGTGCGCGCATGCCGCGCTGCGCGCGTGGCGCGCGGTGTGCGGCGTGTGCGCGTGAGCGCGCGTGCCGCGTGTGCGCGCGTGCGCGTTGTGCGCGTGTGCGCGCGTGCGCGTGTTTTTGCGCGTGTGCCGCGTGCGCGTGCGCGAGCGCGCGCGTGCGCGCGTGCGCGCGCGCGTGTGCGCGGTGCTCGCGTGCGCGCGCGCGTTGCGCGCGCGCGCCGTGCGCGTGCGCCGTGCCGCGCGCGGTGCGCGTCGCGTGCGCGTGGCGCGGCGTGTGCGTGTGCGTGTCGTGTGCGTGTGCGTGTGCGTGTTGCGTGGCGTGTGCGTGTGCGTGCGCGTGCGCGTGAGCGTGTGCGTGTGCGTGTTGCGTGTGCGTGAGCGTGTGCGTGGGTGTGCGTGTGCGTGTGCGTGTGCTGTGCGTGTGCGTGTGCGTGTGCGTGTGCGTGGTGCGTGTCGTGTGCGTGTGCGCGTGCGGGCGCGGGTGCGGGTGCGGGTGCGGGTGCGGGTGCGTGTGCGCGTGCGCGTGCGCGTGCGCGTGCGTGAGCGTGAGCTTGTGGCTGTTGCGGTGTGCGATTGCGTGTTGCGTGTGCGTGTGCTTGTGCGTGTGCGTGTGCGCGTGCGTGTGCGTGTGCGCGTGCGCGTGCGGTGTTCGTGCGCGCGTGCGCGCGCGTGCGCGGGTGCGCGCGCGGGCACGGTGCGCGAGCGTGTGCGTTGTGCGTGGCGTGGCGTGTGCGTGCGCGCGCGTGTGCGTGCGCGCGTGCGTGCGCGTGCGCGCGTGCGTGTGCGTGCGCGCGTGCGTGAGCGTGCGCGCGTGTGTGCGCGTGCGCGCGTGCGCGCGTGCGCGCGTGCGCGTGTGCGCGTGCGCGCGCGTGCGCGCGTGTGCGAGCGTGCGCGTGTGCGCGTGTGCGCGCGTGCGCGCGTGCGCGTGTGCGCGCGTGCGCGTGTGCGCGTTTGCGCGTTTGCGCGTGTGCGCGCGTGCGCTCGTGCGCGCGCGCGCGTGTGCGCGTGTGCGCGCGCGCGTGCGCGTGTGCGCGCGTGCGCGCGTGCGCGTGTGCGCGTGTGCGCATGTGCGCGTGTGCGCGCGTGCGCGTGTGCGCGCGTGCGCGCGTGCGCGTGTGCGCGCGTGCGCGCGTGCGCGTGTGCGCGTGTGCGCGCGGGCGCGCGGGCGCGCGTGCGTGTGTGCGCGCGTGCGCGTGTGTGCGTGTGCGCGCGTTCGCGTGTGCGCGTGCGCGCGCGTGCGCCTGCGCGCGCGTGCGCGCGTGCGCACGTGCGCGCGTGCGCGCGTGCGCGTGTGCGCGTGTGCGCGTGTGCGCGTGCGCGTGTGCGCGTGTGCGCGTGTGCGCGCGTGCGCGCGTGCGCGTGCGTGCGCGCGTGCGCGCGTGCGCGCGTGCGCGCGTGCGCGTGCGCGTGCGCGCGTGTGCGCGTGCGCGCGTGTGCGCGTGTGCGCGTGTGCACGTGTGCGCGTGTGCGCGCGCGTGCGCGCTGTGCGCCGTTGTGCGCGCGCGCCGCGCGTGCGCGCGTGCGCGCGTGCGCGCGTGTGCGCGCGCGCGCGTGCGCGTGTGCGCGTGTGCGCGTGCGCGCGTGTGCGCGTGTACGCGTGTCGCGCGTGCGCGCGTGCGCGCGTGCGCGCGTGCGCGCGTTGCGCGCGCGTTGCGCGCTGCGCGTGCGCGGTGCGCGCGTGCGCGCGTGCGCGGCGCGCGTGCGCGTGTGCGCGTGTGCGCGCGTGCGCGTGTGCGCGCGTGCGCGTGTGCGCGCGCGTGCGCACGTGCGCGTGTGCGCGCGTGCGCATGTGCGCGTGTGCGCAGTGCGCGCGCGCGCGTGTGCGCGCTTGCGCGCGTGGCGCGTGTGTGCGTGTGGCGTGTGTGTGCGTGTGTTCGTTGTGCGTGTGTGTGTGTGCGTGTGTGTGTGTGGTGTGCGTGCGTGCGTGCGTGCGTGCGTGCGTGGTGGGTGTGTGAGGTGCGTGTGTGCGGGTGTGTGTGTGTGGGTGTGTGTGGGTGTGTGTGCTGTGCGTGTGCGTGTGCGTGTGCGTGTGCGTGCGTGTGCGTGCGCGCGTGCGCGTGCGCGTGCGCGTGCGCGTGCGCGTGCGCGCGCGCGCGTGCGCGTGCGCGCGCGCGCGTGCGTGCGTGGCGCGCGTGTGTGCGCGTGTGTGTGTGTGTGCGTGTGTGTGGGTGTGTGGGTGCGGGTGTGGGTGCGGGTGCGTGGTATGCGTGCGTCGGAGCACTGAGCACTGCGAGTTGAGACAACGGCAGCTCAAAATCGGCCCCTGGACCCCTCCTGCGGCCCGAGCGCACCCGTTCTCCGAGCTGCGTCCAGCCGCGGCGACGCGGGGGCCCCCCGAAGGCCAACAACCGTCGCCTCAATTCGCCCACCCCCCAGCATGTAGCCCCCGCGCGAATTATCATATGAAGCGCCAAATGCGCCAGCCCAACGGGCCAGAGGCGCGCTACAATCGTCGGTAAGAGTTCGAGAATGTTTCTACTTCGCGCACGCGTGGCGGCCCCCGGGGGCCCCCGGACGAAACATCCCCCGGCAGACCGGCAAGGGCCTGGCAAGTCCCGGCAAGGTCGGGTCAGAGATGCCAGAACTCCTGGGCGCGGCCTCGGGGCCCCGAGCGCCTCAATGAGGCGCCGAAAGGGTGGCAGGCCCCACGGCCTCAGGCCAAGAGCGTTCCACGGTGGCCCACGTTGGCCCCGATGTGGTCCCAGAAGCGCCCAAGACGCTCCAGGAGGGCTCCAAGAGGACCTCGGAGAGGCTTCGAAGACGCAACGATCACAGATGTTGTTCGGATTTTCGGGCGATTCTGGCGTCACCGCCTTTTCGAGCTGCCGACCGCCCTGGGCGGCCCGAGAGGCCCCAAGATCGCCCCCCGGAAGCTCCCGGAGGTCTCGAAGAGAAAGCCCTCCAGGAGACCCCCAGGATGCCGCAACAGGCCGCCAAGAGGCCCCCCAAAAGGCTCCTAAGACTCCGAACAGGCCCCCAGGAAGCCCAGCGAGGCCCCCAAGAGGCCCCCCAGAATCCTCAAAACTGCTCCTCAGAGGCTCTCGAAAATCAGCTGGAGCTCTCTTGAGCCATCTTCTTGGCAAGGACAGTCTATCGGCCCCCTTCAACAGGGTGCGAACCACATATCCAAATATCGCCTCGAAGACCGTCCTGCCTGCCCCACCGCCCCCCCTGGGCACGAGCACACCGCCGCGCAGCCAGTGAACGGGCATTTCAGGACGCGCCGAGCCTCAGCCACGAATAGGTCCCCCGAACTAGATCTACGGAACGGCCCGAAAACCCGAGCCCCTCAGGAACCCAAAGTAGCCCTTATCTCAATGTCTTGGACTTAGATGCCTTCTGCGGATCGACCCCGATCCTCGATTGACCGGCGGCGGCGGCGAAGGCGGCGACGGCAGCGGAGGGCGGCGACAAAGGCGCGTCCTGCTCTGCAGGCAGACGGCGCTTGGTCGACGCGGCGAGAGGCGACGCTCTGAGGGGAAGAGTACTGGGGGAACTGGGGAACTGGACCATGAGGGATGCGTCCTTTCCCTTTTTTCCACTGCTGGGAAATTGCGGCGCACAAGTAGATGCACGCACGCACGCGCATGCGAGGAAGGGGTGCGGCGCAAGAATACGCCACTCGGCGAATATGGCCGCCGACCTGGATGAAAGCAGCCCGGCGAAAGACTCGACCATCTGCAGCTATAATTACCGTCTCATTGTGAGTACAGTACAGTGCAGTTGGGGCGATATCAGCCCAAAAGCTCGGCAGCGCATTGGCCACGCGAAGACACCATTCACAAGAACTCATTCACAAGACAACGCTCAGCGAGAGCACCGCTGCGCTGCAAGTTTAGCTCCGTCCTGCCATCGCATCGCGACGAAGCCGCGGAATGCACGGGTGCGCGTGCGGCTCTCGGAACCAGTACTATTGTGCAACCGCTGGGTCTGGAACCACTCGGAGTCACGAAACTGCAGGGGAATGGCGGCCCATGAGTTACTATTCCGGGGCCTCTGCAAGTGCTCGCTCGAATCGACCACCCGCTTGCAATGCTTCATGCTCCATCTTCCTTTCTGGCTCATAATTGCCGTAGCGTGTCTGTTTCTTCTTCGCGCATATTCCACCGGGCCCTCGTGCGCATGCGGGCTGGGCCGCATGATGGAGCTGGCCAATTTCCTTTGAACCGTGTCAATTTGCATTTGCCTCAAGGCGGTCGGCGGCCACCGCGTATCGCGATGTTGCATGATAGGCAGCGCAGATCGGCCCATGAGGGTGCACCGGAGACCCATGGGCATCTTCGCAGCGACCTTGGAGGCGCAGTTCCCGAAGTACGCTTTCCACATGGATCTCGACGTCCGTTGCCGACACGTCTGGGTGGAGCCGTTGTCTTGAAGTGTATGTCCCAAAGCAGACTATTCAGCACAGAGTGGCCACTTTTCTACATCGTGCGGCGCCTCCATGCCGCCTCGTGGCACGAGGCGTGTCCTACTGGAAAACTTGATCTTGAGGTCCCACACAGATTCCAACTGAGCTTCAAATTCTTCCAAAATGTTGATCGCCCCGTTGAGCGAAGCGCCTGCGGAGAAGATGTTGTCGACATACGTAGCAACAGTGGGTCGGCGCCCTGCAGCTTGAAAGTCATGTCTCGCCCAAACTTGATGTCTCTCGCGAATCGTGCTCTCGACCGGCACGCGGCCCATTGCACCGGCTACCCTGGACCCAGTGAGAGAGCCCCTTGAACGCTGTGGGATTGGAACCGATAGACTGCCCAAGCCTAACTGGACCATTGGAAGCATCTGCTGCCTGAGTGCGCACGCAGAGCCAGTGCATGCGAAGCCCCGTTGTTCACCAACCACTCCGCAACGAGTATCAAAACGATGCTGTCGCAATACTTCTCAATGTCTTGTTGGGCGATCGCTCCCCGGCTGTGACCATCCAGGGCCTTCTCAATGACCAGGTGTAGCCCATGGGCGATATCAAGAACTTGGGTGCGGGGCCGTGCCCCCACGAACGTGCCGGCACGGCGCGGGCAGGCACTGTCAATGATGGGATTGAGGGCGGCCGCCAGTAGACAATCACATCTGTAAAATCGATGGTAGAGGAAGGATGGCCCTGGTCTGAGACGGCGGCGTGGCAGAAGACTCTTTGCCAAAGACTTTACCCTGAATCAGAATGCTGGCCATGAGTGGGGAAGACCCCAGTAGTGCTTAGAAGAACCTGGATGCAATCGAGGGGCAGGCTGTGACCAAGAGTCTCATGACCTCCACTGACACCCCATAATGGTCCAGCTTCGCTCTGTTGGCCGGCGTCTTGCACGCAGCGGCCAGCATGTCCCCAGAAACGGATAAAGAACCACCCTCCGACTGAAGGATAAAGTCCGTGAGCCGCAACCTGGATTGCTCTTGCGAAGCGCCCCATTTGTCAGAAAACTGCGTCCTGATAGGCTCATGCCAAGAATCCTCATCCGCGACGGTTTTTCATTCCCCCCCTCCCTCGGCAATATCCACGCCTTGACAGTATGTAATTTCTTCGCCTTCTCGAGCACGCGGCCCTGCTTTAGATTCTCCGTAGCTCGTGCGACAGTGCAGTCAGCAATCCATTGCTTTAAATAGTTCCACGCTGACGTTTGTAATCTCTTCCGTTCGTGCTCAGTTGTCGTGTTCGCGATCTGCGCCTACAACTCGCGAAGCTGAGGTGGGGCTCTGCTGGCCCTCCGGGCTGCGCAGGAGCGACGGTCGCCCCAAACGGTCTGGGCCTCAATCAAGAAAGCGTGGACCCCCCTCGAGATCGCATAAAGAAGAAGGACAGTGTGCTCTCATCCGATCCACGCAACCATCTGCGTCGATGCACTTCCACCGGGTTTTCGCCGCCTCACGCTTCACGTAAGCCGGTGTGCAATCAGTGACAACGGTGGCATGGTCTGCAGGGAATGAACTCCGACAGATCTAACAAGGCCTCGGGTGGCAATGAAGTAACTTAATAGACTCGGCCTCGTGCTTGATGCCAACTCTCCAGTGGGTATCCTGCTGATGGGCGCGACGATGCACTGCTCTGCAAAAGGCCCACCAGGAACACCATAAGATATAGAAGGTAAGTGCAATTGCAAATTCAACCGTTCAACGAATGCTTCGAGGAGAAAACGCCGATCAGCATGGCCTTGCCCACGGCCGATGTCACCGCTCCATGGGTCTGCCGCGCAATCCGGCAGCATGTCGATGTTGAAGTCGCCGACGATGGCAACTGTGGACCCGAATGGCCGTCGACGTAGTAAGTATGAGAGGTCCCCGAGTGTGTCAGGAAGCAGATCCCCGTGTGCTCCGTGAACGCCCAGAGTGTATAAATTGACTGTTGGATTGTGTAAATCACCCCTCCTGAAAAGATGTATTGCCCCACATCTTCCCCTCCACGTGCAAGTCTTGACAACCAGCCCCATCCCCTTCCGAATTACGAAAGCCATAGCCCACGAACCAATTCCAGGGTAATGGCGATAAACGGTATGAGTGTGATGATCGCCGGGCCTGTTATCCTGATAGGCGTCCGCCTCGGAGATGAAGAGGGCGTCCGCCTCGGAGATGCAGACGCAGTGACAACGCCAAGCACAGCTTGAAACCCCTCCTGCGTACCCGCGGTACGCCCCACGTTAATTGATGCAAGTTGGACTCCGGCCCTCTGGAGGCCTAGTCAATCGCTCTCGGCGCAGGCTTTCGCCATCTCGCGCGTCTCGGCACTGTACCGCTCCAGGGCCCAGACGGTCCACTTCCACTCTCCTTTGAACGTGTAGCCGACGCGATTCGCCCCCACCTTGATGAGCTTACCGTTGAGGCACTTCTCGACAGGCATTTTGTCGGATCTGCCCGCCTCGAGGTCGGTCAGACACTCCGCCATGCGATGAACGATGCGGCCCGGCTTTAACTCAGCCCTCTCCTTCTTGGCGTCCAACCAGACAGACTTTGCTGACCCCTCACCTGTATACGTTTTGGCAAGGGCCCGTACGGCGAGACGAGTTTCCTGAAGACGCTCGGGGCGCTTAAAACATAGTTCAACCCTGCTGCCCAGGCCCCCCTTGCCGATGACGGCCGTAAGGTTCGTGTAATCGCTCGGGTCGACACACGCGGAAGACAGGACCTCTCGGGCACGCGCAACGAGCTGCTGATTAGGTAAGTCCCAACAGAGATTGCCGATAACTGCGATCGTCCTAAGCTCGTATGGAGTAGCCGAGGGCTGAGAAGTGTCAGAAGATGGTGAAGGGGTCGAGGATGCCCTGGCCGATGCGGCAGTAGCCAACTCCGCCTTCCCTGCTGCAGCCTTCGCGATGCGGAGCGCCTCCTCGGCCTTGGACTCCGCGCTCTCGGCAGCAGTTACTGCCTTGTTGGCCTTCTCGTCGATCACCTGGATGCGCTGGTTGGTCTCATCCTGCTTCTTGTCCATCTTCTTGAGGAACCTCATCAAATCCTTGGTGCTAACCTCCCCCTCCCCATCGCTCAGCTCCTTTTTGTCATCCTCCTTACCCCGGCTCCGTGAACGCCGGCACTGGCACTCGTCGTTCTTACGCCCGCAATCAGAACAGAACATCGCTCCAAGATGTGGTGAAGACAAAGATTTGTACAAACCACAGAAGTTCGCTCGGTTCGATAGCGGATGGGTCGGCACGCCGGTTTTTATTTGCTGTGCGCGATTCTTGAACCTGCCACTGTGAGAGTCGTTATCGATGGGCCATAAAACTTATCAGGTGTGCCAAATCGGATGCGGGTACGCCATGCGGACTCTGCCACTGGGGCCTTCGGTGGAGCTCCCTATGGGGCCACGAACCGTGCGAGGGGTGTGCTGAATAGGATGCGGGTACGCCATGCGGACTGTGCCACTGGGGCCTTCGGTGGAGCTCCCTATGGGGACACGAAACGTGTGAAGGGTGTGCTGAATAGGGTGCGGGTGCGCCATGCGGACTGTGCATCTGGGGCCTTCCGTGGAGATCCCTATGGGGCCACGAAGCGTGTGAGTCGCGGTCGGAAATGGGCATGCGGGGGGCAGAGGCATGGATGGGGGAGGAAGGAGGGGGGGGGAGGAGGGAGGGGAGGAGAAGGACGGGGAGTAGGAATGAGGAAGGAGGAGGAAGGAGGAACGCGGGGCGCCGTGCCTTCAAAACGATGACCGAACACCACAGGACGGCTGGGAAAAAACAGCGAGTTGATTCGTTGCCAAGCCTCTCGGCCTGGCCGAAGACAACACGCTGCGTTGTGCGCATCTGTCGAGGGGCGCCCCCTCACCGAAGAGAGACTGGACCGTGAGGGATGCGCCTCTTGCTGTCCCGAAGCTCCGCAAGACGGTCCAGCTCCTGCGGCTGTAATCACCGCGTGGGCCATAGCGCTGCCACAATGTGGGGCGATATAGCAACGGAATCGGGCGCGCAACGAGACAGGCTGGAACGATAGGGGAGCAGGGGGAGCTCCCAGGGGAGCAGGAGGGTTCAGGGGGAGGGGGAGAAGGAGAAGAGGAAGCGGAAGACTCTGCCGTCGCCACTGGCGGCGAGACGTCAGGAGAATGTCATGTCGCGCGATCCATCGGCGCTGCTCAGGCCGACCACGAAATGATCATTTTTTGGGCCCGCCGATTGGGCGGATTCATCCGTTTCCGCATGCGTCAAGCTACAGGGAGGGGGATACTGTTGAAGGGGAGGGGGGCGGGATGGGGGGGAAGTGGAGCGGCGACCCCACGGGAGGGTCCTCACGTGGTCGAAGCGAAAGCATCGACCATGTTGCACTTGCTCTGGCACCCCAGTCTGTCTGGCTACTGCGTCGCCCAGGCGAATGTTTAGAAGGACGAAACAAGAAGTAGGCAAGCACACAAGAACGAAGGAGCTGAGCGAGGGGAGCGAAAGGAGGGGAGGGAGGACCGGAAAGGTAGCGGGAGGAGTTTGGAGGAAAGGAGGAGGGTGAAGGGAGGAGGAGGCAAAGGAACAGAAATAGAAAGACGAATGAAGGAGGATGGCTTAGGAGGGGGAGGAATAATGACAACCACGCAGACGACGACAACGAAAGACACTGAGAAGTAATCACCAACACTCGTCGTTGCCATAGCGGTGGTATGTGCCATCGTCACCATGGCATCACCACGACCACTACCACCACCACCACCATCAGCATGATCATCATCAACAACAACCACAACCACAACAACAATAACAGCAGTATCATCATCAGCAGCATCAACATCATCAGCATCAGCATCATCATCATCATCATCATCATCATCATCATCATCATCATCATCATCATCATCATCATCATGATCATCATAATCATCATCAGCAGCATCATCATGGCAGACATCATCATCATCATCATCATCATCATCATCATCATAACCATCATCAGCATCATTATCATCATCAGCATGACCATCAACATCGTCATCGTCATCGTCATCATCATCAGCAGCATCATCGTATCATCCTCATCACAATCACCATCACCAACACCATCACAATCACCATCACCATCACCATCACCATCACCATCACCATCACCATCACCATCATCATCATCATCATAATCATCATCATCATCATCACCGTCATCATCAGCATCATCAGCATGTTAATCATCAACATCATCACCATCCTCATCATCAACAGTATCGTCACCATCATCAACATGATCATTATCATCATTCATGATCACTATCCACCTCGCCTCGCCTCCTCATGCACCCCCATCCCCCTCCACTCCTCATTCCCGCCCGCGCGCACTCTCCATGCCAACTCCTTTCCCTCCTCGATGATTTTCGTTATCCTCGTCCTCCTTCCCCATTCCCTCCGCACCCCCCCCAAACCCTCCTCCGACGACGGCAACGACGAACGACGACGAAGACGACGACGACGATGACGACGACGACGACGACGACGAGGACGACGACGAGGACGACGACGAGGACGACGACGAGGACGATGACGACGACGACGACGACGACGACGACGACGACGGCGACACCGAACGACCGACCGACTGGCCAGCCAGCCAGCCAACCTACCGGTCCCCTGGTGACCATGGTGGATTCCAGCTCATAGCTCGGCTCTCCGGCTGCCGTTCGGGACGATACAGGCATCCCCAGAACGCCCTCGGCGAGGCGCAGACCCTGGGAAGCACCCCAAGGCTCGAAACCCTCGGGGAACCTCCGAAAACGCCCTAGAACCTCAACCGAGGAAGAGGAGGAGGAGGAGGAGGAGAACGACGACGACGACGACGACGAGGCCGACCGAAGACGGAACCCTGACATCCTCCAATCTGATGTTGTTCAATCCGCGGCCCCATGAAGTCCCGACCTCTTCCGCGGGGAGATGTTGCACCCCGGATCCGATTTTGATGGCCCCGATGCCTGATAACAGGTCCTGGAGGCCGAAATCGAGGAACCTCGCCAGGATTGAAAAAAACACGTTCTCGGAGATCTGGGCTCGAACCTCGAACCCAGAGGACGGAACCTTCGTCATCGCTCGGACGTGTATTCCCCGTGCATTGTTCGGCTTCACGCGGCAATGTTTCGCACGATGATCCAAGATGCTCCTCGTTGGTCCTCGCTATGTACACGACCGAGCGATGCCAAGAACCACGGAGTGCCAGAGAGCAGCGCGAGGGCGGCCGCCACGCAGCGAAGGCGCTCGGCAGGGGCCCGCCTGGGGCTGCAGGAGGGCGCCTGGGGACTGGGCGCCGCAGGGGCCTTCTGCGGGCAGCAGCGCGCAGCCTGCCCTCCACACCCATCGACATCAACGCCGGCGGGGGCAGACGCATCCCACATGGGGGTCGAGCAGACGGGGGCAGAGGATTGCACGGCATCGCCGATGTACTGGCATATCGGCAGCGTGTCGGCGATACACCAGCGATGCATCGGCGAGGCGCGCCGTGAGAAAAGGAAACAAATAACACACAAATTACGGGGAGACTTTTGGCCGCTGTCGGCCTCCATTTTTGGCCGCTGTCGGCCTCCAGATGCCCTCGCCAGGCCCCAGAGGACCGTCAAAAAACGACTCGAGGAGGAACAGCTGGCCCCAGAGAAAGAGTCTCGGGACTTCCGGGGACCCCGTCTGGACAAAGAAGCAGGACAGGACATCGCATCTCTGCACGCCCCCCACCCCCGCAGAAGCCCAAGCTGGAGGGAGCAAGGAATGCCTTCGCATGTCTTGTGCTTTCCGCGGCGCCCAAGGGTAAGGACTTCCCGGGACCCCGTGTTGAAAACTCTGCCGGGGTGGTCCGCATCCGCGGCCTTGCAGGCTGGGCCCCTTGGGCCGCGAGCTCGCGGATGCCCCGCACGGAAGGCATCCGTGCGACCGCGCATCCACGGGATCATGCCCCAGAGTCCAGACCGCGAGGGCGCGGCTACGGATATGTTCGCCGCTCGTGAAGGACTGAGCTTCGAGGTTCTCTCCAGCCTCGGGGCATGCTTTCCTGCGGCAGCG
>CAUYUJ010021837.1:456101-583601 GCA_963575745.1 Prorocentrum cordatum | reverse complement strand
ATCATCATCCTCCGCATCCTCCGGAGTCCTCCTCATCCTCCGCATTCTCATCTTCATCCTTCCCCCTCCTCCTGCTCCACCGCGTCCTCCGCCTCCTCTTCCTAGTCCTCCTCCCCCTCCTCCTCCTCCTCGTCCTCGCCGTCCTCTTCAGGGTCGGCGGCACCGGCCGTAAGGCCTTCACAATCGCGAAAGCACGCCCGGCTTGAAAAATCAAGTCGTCCGACATCTGGCCACAGCCCTGTCTTCCTCCCGCGCGGCCCTGCCCGAGCCCCCGCCGTTGTGGTTGATTCTCGCCGAAGGCGGCGGCGAGGGCTGCGCGAACAGCCGGGCAGAAGGGCCCCAATCCGAAAGGCAGCCGAAGGCGAAGGCGCCGGGCACCTGTGGGCATAACCGCAGCGGCGGGGGAGCATGCACCCAGACATCCCTCGAAGTATACACCAGGTCGGTTCAAGGTGTGATCAGACGCAGAAGAACATACTAGTACTATGCGTCCCCCGTGGAGGCTCACGTCGAGAATGGCCAGAAATCAGCCGCCACCGAGCATGTACTACCTATACGACCACCCTGCGGGTGATAAGGAGGTTGGGGGTGGGAGGGGGGCCAGCAGTGGGCAACAGAGGTGATTGTTGCGTTGCCCCTCGTTCTTGGGACCATCGATCCCACTATCGATATCACTCGATCGATCTCACTATCGATCTCACTCGATCGATTTCACTGTCGATCTCACTCTGGATCTCGCTATCGACCCCACTATCGATCTCCCTATCGATATCACACGATCTCACAATCGATATCACTATTCATCTCACTATCGACCTCACTATCGATCTCACGATCGATCTCACTATCGGTCTCACTATCGATCTCACTATCGGTCTCACCATCGATCTCACTATCGATCTCACAATCGATTTCGTCATCGGTCTCACTATCGTTTTCGCACCAGCGGGACACCGGGACAGCGGCGGGACACCGGCGGGGCACTGGCGGGACACCGCGGGCCACCGCTTGCCAGAGAAGGAGAATCATTTGGTCCAGCCGGGACCCAGCCACAAGCGGGACACGGGCGGGACACGGGCGGGACACCGCGGGCCATCGCTTGCCAGAGGGAGAATCATTTGGTCCGGCCGCGCCTCAACCACAGGAGACTTTCCTCTCGCCCGCCCATGCAACTTCGCCTCGCCCGCACGCACGGCACGCACGAACACGAAACCGAAACCGATTTCCCGGTGGGGGGCTCTCCGGTCTATTTCGATCTCAGCCTGTCAGCCCCCAACCTCCGATAAAATGTATCAACGCGCGCGTCGTCCCTGGGGCGCAGACGCACACATGCCGATTCGAGGTCCGAGGTGTCGAGCGTTCTCGTCGGTCCCCAAACGGTTTTCCTGACTCGGCATGCATTCCAGCAGCTGCGCCTCGCCAGGGGCGTTTCAGGGGTGCCAGGATCGCCCCGAACGGCCGCTGGAGGTCCGATTCATAGCTCGAAAGCCAGACATGCTCGCGTCATGGGATGAAGAGCCGGTCCCTGGGAAGAAGTCCAGATCTCTGTGGGGAGCCACCTGCGACACAACGTCGAATGTCGGAAAGGTGGAGTATGCACCACCACCACGACCACAAACACCACATTACTCCACGCGCTGCTACTCTTTCTTACTGCTCTTCCTGTTTGAAGAGGGGGAGAGGAGGGGGAGGAGGAGGGGGAGGAGGAGGAGGAGGAGGAGGAGGCGGAGGAGGAAGAGGAGGAGGCGGAAGAGAAAGAAGATAATAAGGAGGAAAAGGAGGAAAAAGAGGAGGATACAGGAGCGAACAACCGCGTAAGCACAAACTCTCGGAGCTCCGAACAAAGCTTTTAGATCGGCGCGGACTTCCCTGGGGGCGCGTCCCAGCGCCCGTCCAAGAAGTCCGCAAATGGGCTCCGAAAGTCTATGCTGATGTCGTTTGTCCATTCTCTTCGACAGTGAGGGGGGGGGGGGGGGGGCGACCGCGGGTGACCACAGGGCCGATACATGCGCCCCGTGGGAAGAGCAGCACATCCCGCACTGACCCCCCAGCGGTCTCGGGGCGTCCACGAAGGGACTGTCCAAGAGAGGGGCGTCCATAAATCATGGCCCCACGCATGCACTGACGAGGGGACCCGGAGAACGTCTCGAAATAGGGGGAGGGGGCGCGAAATCTCGGAGATCCCATGGTCCTGTCCTCACCCCCACGCAGGTCGGGGCCTCCGCCGGTCTGCTTCGACCCCCAGGCCCATGGTGCACATCGGCTCCCGCGAGCACCCAGGTCCGTTTACAGCACGGGCCTGTGGTTAACTGGTCTAGCTGGTTGGTGAGAGTGACGAAATCGTGGTGTCGTGCAGTATGTGTTTACATTGGGCCACTATTATCCCCCGCGTCCCCCCGTCGCTTATCCTTTTCCGCGTCCGCTCCCCCGCGCCACCCTCGCCGCGAAAAGCGGCCCCGGGGGGCCTCGTGCAGAAGCGCGACCAGCATGTACCGAAGGTGGTTCGGGTTTCAACATGTGGCGCTCGCGTCAGCGCCGCGCGCCGTCGTCTTTCACGGATTCGGGGCGGGCCGTTTTCAACATGTGGTTCTCGCTTTAGCGCGGCGCACACTCGTGGACAAAAATGTGCACGGGCTTCACGGAGTGAGGGCGGGTCGTTTTCAAAATGTGGCGTTCGCCTCAGCGCGGCGCACATTCGTTCCAACAAATTGCAAGAGTTTCACGGGTCACGGGCGTGTGGTTTTCAAAACGTGGCTCTCGCCTTAGCGCGGCGCACATTCGTTCTAACAAATTGCACGAGTTGCACGGTTTGAAAGCGGTTCTGTTCAGAAATGTGGCTCTCGCATCAGAGCCGCGTACATTCGTTCTAAACATTAGCAAGAGGTTCACGGATTCCCATCATCCACGTGTCAGGAATGGTACATTGAAAGGGGTCATGATTATGCGGGTGCAGCAATTATATTGGCTCGCTGAATTGAAGTCCCAAGAATGGTGTTCTGGCACGATTCAGGATTGTCAAGACGCAACAGTCAGGTTGATCCGTGGCTTTCTGGCGTCGCTGGCGCTGGCATTGGAGAAGTGGGCGTTAATGCTGGCGTCGCTGACGCTGACGTAGGGGAAATAAGCGTCGCTTGCGTCGCTGACGCTAGCGTAGAAGAAATAGGCGTTGATGCTCGCGTCGCTGACGCTGGCTTGGGAGAAGTAGGCGGAGTAGTCGTTGATGACGGCGTCGCTGACGCTGTCGTGGGAGAAGTAGGCGTTTATGTCGGCGTCGCTGACGCTGACGTACGGGAAGTAGGCGTTGGTGACGGCGTCGCTGACGCTGTCGGAAAAGTGGGCGTTGATGACGGCGTCGCTGACGCTGTCGGAGAAGTAGGCGTGGATGTCGGCGTCGCTGACGCTGACGTAGGAATTGGCAGGGTAGGAGTTGATGACGGCGTCGTTGACGCTGTCGGAAAAGTAGTAGGCGTTGATAGCGTCGCTGACGCTGATGTACGCGCCGAGCAACAGCGCGAGCAGAAAACCGCTGGGTTTCGATTCCGTGGGTCGCGACGGCTTCGTCGTGGCTGCACAAGATGGCGCGCAGCGCCAGGATATGAATGGCGCGCGGCGCCGGGCAGTTGAGACCCGCTCCAAGCTACCACTGTGATATGGGAGATTGTCGATGTATCTTCTTACCCGCGGCCTCGCGAGGGGCGTAGCTCTAAGGCCAAGGGCCCTAGTTCCGAATAAAACGACAGCGGTAGGCAAGGGATGCAACACAAAACCCTTCGGGAATGAGCTTGAATCACTGTTTCCATACATGATGTCCGCTAGTTGGGTTTTCGCTTGTGTTTTTTCCCAACCATCCTGTGGTGTTGGGTCCTCGTTTTGAAGAGACGGTGGCCCGCGTCCCTCCTCTCCTCCTCCTCCCCCCCCTTCCTCCTCCTTCCCCCTCCTCTCTCCTCTCGTCACCCTCAATTTGGCGCACCCCTCACACGGTTCGTGCCCCCATACGAAGCCCCCCCAAGGTCCCAGTGGTGCAGTTCGCATGTCGGCGCCGCCCCATTCTGGCGCACCCCTCACACGGTTCGTGGCCCCATAGGGAGCTCCATCTAAGGTCCCAGTGGTGCAGTTCGCATGGCGGCGCCGCCCCATTTTTGCGCACCCCTCACACGGTTCGTGGCCCCATAGGGAGCTCCATCTAAGGTCCCAGTGGTGCAGTTCGCATGGCGGCGCCGCCCCATTTTGGCACACCCCTCACACGGTTCGTGGCCCCATAGGGAGCTCCATCTGAGGTCCCTGTGGTGCAGTTCGCATGGCGGCGCCGCCCCATTTTGGCGCACCCCTCACACGGTTCGTGGCCCCATAGGGAGCTCCACCTACGGTCCCAGTGGTGCAGTTCGCATGGGGGCGCCCCCCATTTTGGCACACCCCTCACACGCTTCGTGGCCCCATAGGGCGCTCCATCTAAGGTCCCAGTGGTGCAGTTCGCATGGCGCCGCCGCCCCATTTTGGCACACCCCTCAGACACTTCGTGGCCCCGTAGCTCCATCTAAGGTCCCAGTGGCGCAGTTCGCATGGCGGCGCCGCCCCATTTCGGCACTCCTCTCACACGTTTCGGGGCCCCATAGGGAGGGCCACCTAAGGGCCCCATGGCGCAGTTCGCATGGGGGCGCCGCCCCCTTTCGTCACACACCTCCCGCGTTTCGTGGGCACATATAGAGAGCTCCACCTACGGTCCCAGTGGCAAGCTGCGCAAGCTGCGCCATGGCAAGCGGCGCATAGCGGTCCCACCTCAGTTTGGCACTCCTCTCACACGTTGCGTGGCCCCATACGGAGCTCCACCTAAGGGCCCCATGGCGCAGTTCGCATGGCGGCGCCGCCCTATTTCGGCACCCCCCTCACTTGTTCGTGGCCCCATAGGGAGCTCCACCGAAGGCGCCAGTGCCACCGCCCGCATGCGCCACCCACACCCATGTTGTCACACCCCCCCCACGTTTCGTGGTCCCATAAGAAGCTCCAACGAAGGCCCCAGTGCCACCGCCCGCATGCGTCACCCACGCACATTCCGGCACACCCATCACGTGTTTCGTGGCCCCATAGGGAGCTCCACCGACGGCGCCAGTGGCTGCGTTCACATGCGCCCATCGCACCCATTTCGGCACACCCATCACCGTTCGCGGCCCCATAGGGAGCTCCACCGACGGCCCCTGTGGCTGCGTTCGCATGCGCCCACCGCACCTATTTCGGCACACCTCTCACGCGCTTCGTGGCCTCATAGAGAATTCTACCGACGGCCCCAAGGGCTGGTTTCGCATGCTCCCACCGGACAACTTTTGGCACACCCCTCACACGCTTCGTGGCCCTAGAAGGGAGCTCCTCCGAATGCGGAGCACACAACAACAGTATTCACAATTGCATATGGTTGGGTCCTTCGCCAGGCTAATTGTTTTCGGGATGCTGCTCTCGCTGAAGCGTTTTCCTAAACTTTGGGCTTCTGATCGGTCCGAATCGTGCTCCCGCTGCAGCGCTGGCGTCATTTCCGCGCTTCCGTTCATTCCGAATCGTGCTCCCTCTGCAGCGCTGGCATCCTTTACTGCGCCCGCTCGTTCCGAATCGTGCTCCCGCTGCAGCGCTGGCGTCAGTATTTCCATGGCCATGCTACAGTATGCTTTTCGGCCAAACAGACCCCAGAATATAGAAAATGACCGCCCGACAAAAAAACAGCCATACCTGATTACACATTCGATGCCGATTCTTTGATATTTTTGGTCGCAGAAGCCCCCCCCCGACTTTGGGACGTCGCCACGACATGCTATGTCATGCTACGCGTTGATATTCAACGCCATGCTGTGCCATGTGATGATACGCCATGCTACGGCATCCAACTGTGCGAATAGAGAGGAGATCTACGCAATGGTGAGGGATGGGAGGGAGGGGTAGGACGTCAGATATGACGCGAGCACGCCTAGCTTGTCCACCTCCCCCCTCCCCCTCCTATTCTTTCTCCCCCCCTCCTCATCCTCCGGCCTCCTCCTCCTCCTCCTCCTCCTCCTCCTCTTCCTCCTGCTCCACCTTCACTTCCACTCCCTCCACTTCCCTCTCGTCCTCCTCGTCATCCTCCTCCTCCTCCGAATCCTCCTCCTCCTCCTCCACCTCCTCCTCCACCGCCTCCTCCTCCTCCTCCTCCCCGTCCTCCTCCTCCTCCTCCTCCTCCTCTTCCTCCTCCTCCTCCTCCTCTTCCTCCTCCTAATCCTCATACGCCTGCTCCTCCTCCTCCGTCCTCCCCATCCTCCTCATCATCAACATCGCCACCACCATCACCACCACCAGCACAATCGTTATCATCATAATCATCATCAGCATCGTCATCATCAGCATCAGCATCATCATCAGCAGCAGCATCATCAGCACCAGCATCATCATACTCATCTCAATCATCAACATCATCAGCAGCATCATCAGCATAATCAGCATCATCATCACCACCAGCAGCAGGAGCAGCACCCGCAGCATCAGCATCAGCATCATCCTCATTATCATCAGCGCCATCATCATCAGCAGGATCATCACCATCACCAACATCAGCGTCAGCATCATAGGCACCAGCGTCATCATCATGATCATCACCAGTATTATCATCATCTGTATGACCGTCATCATCAGCAGCAGCATCAGCATCATCAACATCATCCTAATCAACATCAGCATTCATCATAATCAGCAGCAGCATCATCACCATCACCATCACCATCATCATCATCATCATCATCATCATCATCATCGTCATCATCATCATCACCATCCGCATCATCATCATCATCATCGTCATCATCATCATCATCATCATCATCATCATCAACAACATCATCAGCACCATCATCATCATCATCAGCATCATCATCATCATCATCGTCATGAGCATCAACATCAGCATCATCATCAGAAGCAGCATCAGCAGCAGTATCATCATCTTTAACCAGATCATCAACATCAGCAGCAGCATCATCAGCAACATCATCATCAGCACCATCAACACCATCGGCATACGCATCACCACCATCAACACATTCATCACCAACATCATCAGCATCATCATCATCAACATCTGAGTCATCGTCATCATCATCATCAGCATACTCATCATCAGCTTCACAATCAGCAACATCACCAGCAGCAGTACACATCTTAAACTGCAGCAGCATCA
This sequence comes from Prorocentrum cordatum, assembly GCA_963575745.1. Classification (NCBI taxonomy): domain Eukaryota; class Dinophyceae; order Prorocentrales; family Prorocentraceae; genus Prorocentrum; species Prorocentrum cordatum. The sequence goes on along the minus strand of CAUYUJ010021837.1, from coordinate 576,412 downwards.
TCACCAACATCATCATCAGCAGCATCCCATCATCATCAGCATCACCATCATAATCAGTATCAGTATCAGTAACATCAGCAGCATCCTCGTCGTCAGCAGCATCATCGACATCAGCAGCATCATCAGAATCAGCATCACCATAATCATCATAAGGAGCAGCAATCTCATCGTCAACATCATCGGCATCAACATCATCGTCATATAGTCCTCAACAACAACATCGTCATCCGCATCATCATTACCGTCATCGTCAGCATCATCATCAGACTCATCATCGTCATCAGCATCGTCATCATCATCAAAATCAGCGTCATCATCAGCATGATCAACAGCATGATCAGCAGCAGCTGCATCGTCACCACCGCCACCATCATCATCACCATCATCATCGTCATCATCATCGTCATCATCAGCATCATCATCATCATCATCATCATGATCATCAACATTAGCTTCAGCATCATCATCGGCATCATCATCATCATCATAGTCATCATCGACATCATCCTCATCGTCATCGCCATCGCCATCACCACCATCACCAGCATCACCACCACCACCAGCATCATCACCCCCACCACCACCATCATAATCATCATCGTCATCATCATGATCATCAACGCCAACATCGTCATCATCATCATCATTATCATCATCATCATCATCATCCTAATACACATCATCATTATCATCATCATCATCATCAGCATCATCATCATCATCATCATCATCATCATCATCCCCATCCCCATCATCATCATACTCATCATCATAATCATCATCGTCATTAGCATCATCATCATCATCAGCATCATCATCGTCATCTGCCTCTTCCTCCTCCTCCTACGCAGCGTCCTCCTCCTCCTCCTCCTCCTCCTTCACCTCCCCCGCCCTCCTCCGCCGTCTTCCTCGTCAGCCTTCCTCGTCGTCCTCCCGCGCCTCCGTCCCCTCCTCCTTCACCGCCCTGCTCCTCCGCCCTCCCCCTCCGCCCTCCTCCTCCTCCTCCTCCTCGTCCTCCTCCTCCTCCTCCTTCTCCTCCACCCCCTCCTCCTCGTCCGCCCTCCTCCTCGGCCGTCCTCCTCCCCCGCCCTCATCATCCTCCGCCCGCCTCCGTCTCCCTCCAGCCTTTCCTCCTCCTCCTTCTCCTCCTCCTCCTCATCATCAGCATCATCATCATCATGAACATCATCATCATCATCACCATCATCATCATCAGCAGCAGCATCACCATCATCAGCATCACCATCATCAACAGCGTCATCACCATAATGATCGCCATCATCATGACCATCGTCATCCACATCCTCATCCTCCTCTTCCTCCTTCTCGTCCTCGTCCGCCCTAATTTTCCTCCTCCTCTTACCGATTACCGATCCATGCGCATCGATCCTCTGACAGGAAGCGCTGTGGCCGTGCCAGATACATGATCACCTCTCTGGGGGGTTCCAGATCATCTGGCTGGGGCTACTCTTTATACCCAGGTGGGAGTCTACTACCCTCGAGGGCTTTGACAGCCATGTCCCCATGCTGTGTGATGGGCTGCGAGGCTTTGCAAGGTTTCCCCAATTTGCAGAAACTTCGGGCCCCAACCCCTCCACGCACTCTGCACCAGAAGAAACCTCAAAAACGCATGAGTTTGTGGGAGGGGTCGAGCCTCAAAGGGACGCCTTGGCACGGGGTTCCTAACCACTGGAACGTAGGGCAAGCGGCCGTGGGGCGCCCGTGACAAAGCTGACAATGCACACCTCGGGCGCCATGCGCCAGGCGGTGCTGCGTCGAGACTGCGGCAGCCTGTTCGCTACCCCTCCGACCCTCCGCCCGCAACTTGGCCTCTCGCTGCCGGTCTTGCCTCGAAGAGGCTCAGTAAATCTCTGGGGCGAACGATGCAATGTGACTGGCTATCCTATGCAGGCGAGAACGCACAGAGCTGGCCAAAACATCGATCCGTTGGACTGCGGCTATGCCCGTGGCTGGGAGCTGCGCCGCGCGGGCCCCTTCTTCCGCGCAGGCGTCCGCATGCTGGGGGCCCACTTCAGCCCGCTGGGCCTCATCAGGAGTCTGGTGGGACTTGATTCTGTGCACCGCAACCTGCCTGCCATTCGCCACACTCCAAAACTTGGCCCACGGCTTCCTTTTTGTTGGGCTATGGGGCGCTTGCGGGCCTTTGCTGATTCCTGAGACAACACTTTGCGCATCTACTACTAGCAAAATTGGGCCTGACGTCGTACTGACTGCCTGCGTTGCCGCTACTAACGCAGAGATCGGGACAGTTTGCTTCCAGTGGTCAACTGGGCCATGCGCCCACGCCACGAGCTCCCATCCTTTGACAATCGCAAAGCCCCACCCGCATCGACGCAGGCGGTAATTATCATGATACTTTCCCCCCGACCCGTCCGTCGCCACCACCATCCTGTCTAGTAGTGGGCAGACTGCAACGCTGCCGAGGGCGCCCCCTACTTCCATGCTCCCCTGGCTTGGGCGCGCGGCGCGCGGATATGGCATAAAACTAGATCCGGGCCCCTGATCCAAAAAATGAGGCCTCATATACTTCTCGTTGGGCCTGGTGCTCGAGCTCCTGCGCGACTCATTCAATGTCCGCATTGCACGGGCACTCCCGAAATTGATGGAACAGTCTCCTGGGCCGCCCGGCATCTAGGACACTGAGGGCTGCTCCACGCGGGTATTCGTTGGCCTTCCTGCTCAGGCTCTCTACGGGCGACTCGGGTGGCCCCTCCCATGCCAGAGCCTCCTCCTCCTGGGCCTGCCTGGGCATGTCCTCAAAGCTGTCGCCTTCCTCCTCCAGCTCCTCCTCCTCCTGGGCTCATTGTTGGGCTCCTGGGGGGGCTGTCTGGGGCGGCTGCTCACTGCTGGCCTCGGGAGGTGGGGCCGCGGGGGGCCTCGCCGCTTCGTCGCCAAAACGACGGCTGGCTGGCCGCAGCGCGCCTGCCACGACCATCCGAAAAACTCCTAATTCATCGTACTTGGCTTCTTTTATGAGCTGCCGCATCCTCGCATGATTGGCGCACAGATCTGGGCCTAACTCAAGTCCTTTGCCCTTGTGGCGCCGCGCCGCCGCCAGCCGCGCTTGCCGGTCGAGGGCGCTGCAACATTCAAGTTCGAGCACACGCTCGGGGTTATCATTGGCAGTATCAACGCCCTCACCATCTCGGCTGCGCCACAACCATGGGGAGAAAACCTGGAAACCAAGGTCTTGGAGCGCGGCCACTGTCGCTGCGAGAGTGCCCTTGGCCTTATTCCACTTGCAGCTGGCTGCCTGGAAGTCTCTCTAGGCCTTGCTCCACGCGAGCTCGAGCGCGGCGCCCCGATCTACACGCAGGCGAGGGAGGAGCGCCAGCCACCTCTTAAACAGTTCGAGACGGCCAAACACTACAAGGCCCTGATGCGCCGTAGGGAAGGTGGCCCTGATCGTCGTCGTCGCGCACCCTCCTTCCTCACGGTCTATCATGCCCGGTACTTGCGCCCTGAGCCTCAGAAAAACAGTCGGCGCCATTCCTCGGGCCTCCAGGCCCCAGGTGGTTTGGGGCAAAGATCTCGTCTTGGCTAGTGAGACTACTGTGCGCGTTGACTTGATTACCTGCCTGATCGATTGGCCTCGGGCCTGGCTGGCCTGCATTCGCTTGTTGGCGGTCTGCGTTACGCGAAGGTGGGCCGAGCCATCTGCTCCGAGGTCTTTGACGAACTGAATTGCCTTAAGTGTTATGCCCGCCTGCTGAAGCCTGGTCTGCACAGCCTTGGCTATTCGCGGCGGATTGGAGACTGACGTACTCCTGAGCGATATGCGGAGCCCCTGCCCCTTGCTGCGCACGGCGAAATGCACGGCTGCTGCTGCTGTCGGCTACTCCTCGCCCAGTGCCTATGGTGGCTTGGGCCACGTCACCAACGCATTTTTCAAACTGCACCGGCCTGTACTGCGCATGATGCGCAGCAAGCATTTGCCACAGTGCAAACCTAGACATGTCTACGCTCTGGCTGCAACCTGCTAGGATGCCTTGACACGACTGCACAGCCTCCGCCACTGCGCCATTGCCTTGACAAAATCTTGGGCCAAAATGAAGGCTACGGCAAGGAAGAGATGCATGAGCGGGTATCCTACTCTGCCCCCGACTCCCCACTGTTGTCTGGGCTGCAGCGCGTCATAAACCTTTCCCATGTCCCACAAGACTTCGCACCGCGAAAAGCCTTGCAAGTTCGCCATCTCTAACTGGGTCTGCCGCAAGAGGGCAGCACGCAAACAGCTGGGCCCAGCTACTGCCTTATCCCAGAACTGGACATGCTCATTCGACCTATCTGCTATCTGCGGTCTCCTGATCCGAGATCAGACTCTATACAGTGCCTGCGTTAGTGTGATGGGCCTGTCAGCCTCCTCCAACTTGAACAGAAGTTGCACCACATTGACGAGAATCTGCTCTGGCCAGGCGGGGGGGTGCTCGACGAGGTTGAGGAGGTAGCAGATGTGAAGGAGGGCTTCTTGCGGTAGCTGGCTGCACCATCGCGGATTCGTTCTGTCTACTCCCATGCCTATGACTGGCTTAAACACCTCGAGTGCCTCCAGCACTTCAGCCAACGAGATCGGCTCTAGTGCGCGGCGATGCTGTTTGGCCGCTCGGCGAAATGTAGGCCGCCACTCCTGCTGGCTGGGCGGGGGCGTTCCCTCTACTTGCCAGAAGCCTGACCAGTAGTGCGCTGTGCTGTGGATATCTAGGAGCGGGTCCACTAAGGGGTCTCCTGCATGATGTTCTCGCGGGAGAGCACTTGCTCAGGCGTTCCCCACGGCTCGGCGTGGCGGTGTGCTGCTCCCGCTCCTTCCTTCAGGCTCTGCTGGGCCCGCCCCTTGAAACTGTGGGGCCGGCTACTGAGGCGGCGTCGCTCAATCTTCCTGGCCATGTAATCTACAGACAGTGCAACGCGCTTGACCTGCGCAACTGGTGCTGAGACTAAGGTCGTCAGCTGCTCTTTGCACTGGCGGAGGAAGGCATGATCAGCTTGCTCCTTCAAACCCGCTGTCCTCCCAAGGAGGCCCTCCAACAGTTGGCTGGCCGCCCCCGCCGCCCCCAGAACCAAACCTCCCTACCGACCCTTAGCGAACAGGCCTTCAACATAATGTGAACGAGCTTGCGTTGCCGTCCACATTGACAGGGTGGTCTTCTCTGCCAGCCAAGCCGCTGGCTTGGGCGTCTGGGGCGGCACTATCTTGGCCCCTGGATATGCGCCCCTACTGGCCTCTTCTAACTTGACTGTTTCCGCTTGCCCACTGAGAATCAGGTGCTCGGCTGCCACGGCAAACTCCATGTACACATGCGCTGGACTACCGTAGCGGGCCTGGGCCAGGGCAGGGCGGTGCACGCCGCGCTCCACGCGCTGCTGCGCGGCCGCGAGGTGATCTTGCCGCGGCAAGTCAGGCCCACAAGCTAGTAGGACTACTGGCGGCGGCTGCAACAGCATTCTGGTCATCGCTGGCTCTGGCGGAAAAAGAAATGTCCAACAGTGCCAAAGTGGGGAGCGGCCCAAGGCCCTCTGGTGTCCCACTCCGAGGAGACTAGCCCTGACAGCTGCTCTGACACCAGGCAATAGACGATGACCCTGTGTTCTCCTGGCTGCTCCGCCGGTGGCCTGCGCCAGGCCGCGTTCAAAAAATGCGGGGAGATGCATGCGCCTGAGTTCATCCCCAGTCATGTTCCAGTCTGCCATTAGAACAAACAGCAGGCCCTTGGCCTTGAGGAAAGATGCTACGCTATTGAGCGCGTCAACGCTCGGGCCTGCTAATCCCACTCCGGCTGCCAGATACATGGGGGCAACAAAGGATCTCTACGCCTTGCAGCCGGACTGAAACCGCGGCCCGCTGCTCTCGCTCCTGCAGCGGGGCCAGCTGCGCCCTCCAGGTTAAGCGCTTGCGGACGCTGAGCCAAACTCCGCCGTGACCTCTACCCCCCGCACCTGCCGCGGGAACCGATGACGCAGACTCAATGGCCCAGCCCAGCTTGGATATATGTTTCTTGCTCTGGTCGAGGCGAGGACCTGGCAAATGATGCTCGGTGGTACCCCGCGCGCGCGCTCGGACCAGAGCACCTGCTGGCTGTTTCAGACGGCCTATGCCCTTGCCATTCCAACTTGTGACGTTCGCGAAATAGAAGGTGAGGTTGCCCAGTTGGCCCCTGCCCCCAGCCTCTGCCCGTCGCGGCCCCTTGCTTCGGGGCGCTCCAGGCTCTCCCGTCGCAAGGGCCTTTGAGGGCTTGCATGCGCTGCATCCTAACGCGGACTCTCCAGGCCCGCGGCGCAGACTCCCAGCGCCGTGGGCCCTGGTCGGCGACCGCGCCGCCACGGCTGCAGGGCGCTGCTTTCCTCGAGCCGCCGAATTTGTAGTACTCGCCCCCGTGCCGAAGCCTCCGCCTTGGCGCTCCCGGGGTCTAGCAGGGCGCCCTCCAGGGATCGCGGGCTTCGCGTGGGCCGTAAGCGGGGCACTGCTCCTGCATCCCAGCGAGGTTTCCATCCCACGGCGCAGCCCCCCCCCCCCCGCGAAGCGCGCGCGCCCACGCCGACGCTTCCCGCCGCGCCAGGCATGGGGCCAGTGCCTCGAAGCGCTCCAGGCTCGAGCGTCGGCTGGGCCTTCGAAGGCGCGCTCGCGCCAGGGCCATGCGCCTTCCGCCGCTCTCCAACGGACATGGCCCCCTGGGGCGCTGACCCTCCAGTCGCCGAAATTGAAGTGCTCGTTCCCGTGCCGCGGCCTCCTCCGGAGCGCTCCTGAGGACTTCCAAGGCGCTCGCCAGGGATCGCGGGCCGCGCGTGGGCCGTGTCTCTGTAGCCCAGCGGGGTTCCCGTCCCACGGCGCAGGCTTCCAGCGGCTGCCCAGCCAAACTGTTCTGCAGAGCCAGCGACCCGCGGATGTCTCTTCATCTGCTTCGCCGCAGTCGCTTTGATGCCTCCTCTTGAAAGAACCCTGCCGTCCCATTGTGCCATAAGCTCCCGAATGCGCGTTGCCGTGTCCTCTGCACCGACGTCCATGTCCTCACTTGCGGTGTCTCCCTCGTGCGGCACTGGGACGGCAGCAGCCCCTGCAGTGGTAGCAGGAGGAGCAGGAGGGCCACTAGCACGCCCTGCACTCGGCCCGTTGCCTGGGCGGGGTCGCAGCGCTTCGACCTTCGCCAAGGCCGCTTGGGCGACCGTGGCCACCTCGCTGCCGCCGCCGCCTGGGATGTCCCCAGCCGCTGCCTGCCCCTCGTCGGCGTGGACGACCAGCCGCTTGACCAGGTTGGTGAGCTTGCCGACCTCCTCCCAGAACTCATCTCCGACGGGGGCTGGTGCTGCGGCTGGCGTGCCGCCTCCGACTCGAACTGCTGCCGCGACCCTGGCCTGCTCAAGGTCGGCGCGCGCCTGGCGCAGCAGCTCCTGGGACTCCACCACTTCTGCTGCAGCCTCCAGGGCGGCTTGCTCGGCGCGTTCGGCTCTCTGGGCCGCCTGAAGTAATATGTGCTGCGCGTTGGCCACATCCTGCGGCAGGTCCTTAACTGATTTGGGATATTCCATGCCTGCTGCTCGCAGGCGGCGGCGGAAGAGGATCTTGCCCCGTTGGCCTCTGGTGAAGATCCCCGCGAGCAACTCAAACTGATCCGTCGCCATGAGCACCCAAGACTCCATTTGCTTGTCGTCGAGGACTGGGGCACCCGGCGTGGACGATGGCTTGCCACAGCCTGGTTTGCCCCCGTTGCCACCTTGCGTCCACGGCGGCTAGGCCGCCTGTCCTGGTCCCCAGGTCCACATCCCTCGCTGCTGTGGGCGTTGTCCTGGGGCTGGGCGTCCTCCATGCGCAGGGTTGTAGCCGCCACAGTTGAAGCAGCGCGCCTTCGCCCCGCGGTTCCACGCATTGCACGCGCGACATCCCCAGCCCACCATGGTTTGAGCCAGGGACTGCGGGGAGCTCGAAAGAAGAGAATCGTGATGACAGCCGGGCGAACGCCAGATGCCGAAAGCAAACCTCGTCCGACCAGGTCAACGAGGCGTGACTTTGGGGGCCGCCACTCCCCCGCACCGAGGCCAGGTCCTGTGCCAAAACACTACGGACTTGAACCAAAATGGCTACGGCCTCCTCCTCATCCTCCTCCTCCGCCTCCTCATCATCACCGTCTTCACCGTCATCATCTTCATCAGCATCATCATCAGCAGCATCATCATCATCAGCATCATCATCATCAGCAGCAGCAGCATCATCACCACCACAACCAACACCACCACCACCACCACCATCAGCATCATCATCATCATCATCATCAGCATCATCAGCATCAGCAGCAGCTTCATCATCATAATCATCATCATCATCATCAGCATCATCATCATCAGCCTCATCATCATCATCAGCAGCATCAGCATCATCACCACCACAACCAACACCACCACCACCACCATCAGCATCATCATCATCATCATCATCATCAGCATCATCAGCATCAGCAGCAGCTTCATCATCAACATCATCATCATCATCAGCATCCTCATAATCATCATCATCATCATCATCAGTATTATCATCGTCATCATCATCAACATCAGCATCATCATCATAATAATCATCATCAGCATCATTACCATAATCATCATCATCGTCATCGTCGTCGTCATCATCAGCATCAGCATCAGCATCAGCATCAGCAGCATCATCATCATCATCGTCATCATCATCGTCAACAGCAACATCATCATCATCATCATCATCATCATCAGCATCAGCACCACCATCATCACCACCACCATCATCAGCGACACCATCAGCATCACCATCACCATCACCATCACCATCCTCATCATCAAAATCATCAGCATCATCAGCATCAACAGCTGTATCATCAACATCATCGACATCGTCCACCTCATCATAATCATCATCATCAGCCTCAGCACCGTCATCATCCTCATCGTCGCCGTCATCGTCATCATGCTCAGCATCAGCATCATCATCGTCATCAGCATCATCAGCATCATGAAATTCAGCATCCTCATCAGCATCATCATCAGTATCCTCATGATCATCATGATCATCATCAGCATCATCATCATTAGCAGCATCATCATCTGCAGCATCATCATCAACATCGTCATCATCATCAGCATCATCTGCATCAGCATCAAAATCAGCATCATCGGTATCTTCGTCGTAGCACTCATCAACATCGCAAACATCATCAATATCATCACCATCATCATCGTCATCATCATCATCATCATCATCACCATCATAATCATCCGCATCATCATCATCAACAACATCATCAACGTCAGCATCATCAGCAGCATCATCAGCAGCATCAGCATCCTCATCAGCATCCTCATAATCAGCATCAGCAGCATCAGCATCATCATCATCATCAGCATCGTCATCATCATCATCGTCACCATCATCATCATCAGCATCATCATCAACATCATCAGCATCGTCATAATCGTCATAATCAGCATCATCAGCATCATCAGTATCATCATCATCATCATCAACATCATCATCGTCGATATCATCAGCAGCAGCATCATCGTCGTCTTCCGCATCAGCATCATCAGCAGCAGGAGCAGCATCCGCATCAGCGTCAGCATCAGCATCATCATCGTCCTCGTCCTTCTCATCATCGTCCATCCTCATCAGCAGCATCATCTTCAGCATGTTCATCATCATCATCATCATCACCACCATCACCGTCACCACCATCATCATCACCACCACCACCATCCTCCTCCTCCTACTCATCGACGTCATCATCAAGATCATCAGTTGCATCATCAGTTGCATCATCATCAGCATCATCATCTGCCTCCTCCACATCTCTTCCTTTTCCTCCTCCTCCTCCGCCTCCTTCTCCCCCTACTTGTCTTCATCCTTTTTCCTCACCCTCCCCCTCCTCAGGGCGGTTGCCACCTGCGAGAGGCCGCTGGTCAGGCTGCCGGCGGAGCGCGCAGATGACATCGAGCGCAGCGAGTCCTCCCGCCACGGGCCCTGCGGTCAGGGGCTGGCGGCGCGCCCGACGGGAGAGGCAGGGGAGGGGAGGGGGGGGACAAGGGAGGGCCAGGAACTGGGGGGGCCGGGGAGGAGGGAGGAATCAGGCACACACTACCATGGATCATAGATTCGTAGATCGGGACCGTGGGCTCGGAAGGAACTTGGCCCCCCCGAAACCATGGAGCCAATGCCCCTCGTCGGGACCTGTCGCCAATCCATGCGCGTTGCCTTCCGCGAGGGACGAGGAGGAGGAGGAGGAGGACAAGGAGGAGGAGGAGGAGGAGGAGGAGGAGGAGGAGGAGGAGGAGGAGAGGGAGGAGGAGGGGGAGGGGGAGGAGGACAAGGACAAGGACATCCGCATATGGGGGTAACGTCAGAGAAAAGAACGAGGAGGAGGAAGAGGAGGAGGAGGCGGAGGATACCGCACTGCATTGGCGACGCCGCGCAGGTGACCAAGCGCCAGGCGGGCAAAGAATAAAGGGGGTTCGGGAGCCCGAACCTCAGGCGCCAGAAAGCCGCCTTTCCCCAACCTGCAGGATCGCGGGAAGGCGCTGGCACAGCAAAAAAAAGGAGAAAGAGACGCGAAGATTTGAAACAAATTCGTGGCCAAAGAGCCTGACCCAGGTAACTTCAGGATCCCGAACATGTAACGGCCGAGGGGGCGAGAGTCGCCTGGACCCCGAGTTCCCCTCATCTGGGTGGTGCCCAACGAGAAAAAGACGGCGGTTCCGAGCGGCTCTTTCAGACATATTGTACGCTGGGTCGGCCGAGGAACAGTCTATCAATAGAAACCACGCTGTGCCCGTGGTGAAAAGCCCACAAGAAGCACACGAACAACACTGGTCACTGGCTACCCGGAGCGTGCGGCCCCTGACGGCATCCGCGGGGACGGGACCCGCTTCCGGCAGAGAGCGAACGGAGATAGTGGAGGCAGCAAGTGTCGGCTGTGCCGATACTGGCCGCCTGTCCTCCACCTCTTGTCAGGCGGAAAACAGGTCCATATCGTTCAGGGGCTAGATCAGAGATCGCCAGATCTCGATCAGCTGCTCAATAATCTCGGACAGAAACTACGGGCTCAAAGCTCACCCTGGGACGGATATTTCGGGCACCCTCCCCGCTCGAGAAACTGCGAGACCTACCTCTATGAGCGGGGGTGCCGTCCATTTCAACTTCAACAGGGTCGAGAGGTCCAACCCAAGGGCGCATCGATCGAACGAAAGCCGAGGAGGAGGAGGAGGAGGAGGAGGAGGAAGAGGAGGAGGAGGAGGAGGAGGAGGAGGAGGAGGGGTAGTCACCGCAAGCAGAAGGACCAAGTTCCCCCGCTTGGAGGGCGGGCCTATTCCTGCCAGCCTGGCCGCTAGTAGCGTCGCCGGGGACGTCGAGAGCAGGATGGGACCACCACCCAGAGGGCCTTTGGCAGCGCGCACGCGAGCGGGGCACGCAAGCAAGGAGACGATTACGGGACCTCTCTCGTGCTTCGAGCCCAATCTACAATAGGAGCATCTCCAAATCGCACGGCCGCTGACTGGGCCAACAACGTGGCGCAGCTCAGGGAGGGCCTCGACCCCTTCGAAATCATTGGACCTCTTGGGCCTGACTCTCGATTTGGCGCGGGGTCGCGCGTCAACACGTTGTCCAGCCTGAAAGCGAATGAAAGCATAACGCTGTCATCTAAGCAAGTTCTTGTATTGCCCGTGGGCAATGCGCATGGCTCGACGGTCGAGCTTATTGACAGCGTGTAAGTCTCTACCGCTACAGGCCGCGAAATCAGCCCATCTGTTGCCAGCGGCGTGGGCATCTGTCCCACGCTGGTGGCCTCTGACAAGGTCGATCGCGTTCCCTGATTCGAGACCGCCTAAGTCATTGATGCTCCCAATATGGCGTCCCAGACGTCCACATTTAGGCGCCTGGGGGAGCAGCGCCATTGAGGTCCACGGGCGATCCCATATGGAAGCCCTTTGTAGTCCGCGCGGACAACTATCGGGGGGCAGACAGACCTGCAACACCCGTAGAAGCGCATGCAGCTCCGCCCTAGGAGGGGACTGGAGGGGGCATGGCACGGCTCCAACAACATGATGGTCTACGCCTTGTCTCATGCCTCGAAGCTGTACGACACCCCATCCAGCTCTAGTCGCGTCAAGCCAATGCCACATGCGCTGACGTGCTCCGCCTGTGTACATGCGTCCTGTGATGGCGTGGGGATCTTCGCACATGATGCGCCATCTGCCACTGTCGCCCCGCGGCGGTCGCGGGGGAAAGCATCCACTACTGACCAGGCCACGCGCCCAGAGGAGACCCGAGGGCGACTGCGCAGGAAAACTCCGAAAGTCAGCATCACGCATGTACGCAGCACGTTCAAACTGGAGGTGTGTGCAAGTCCAGAATATGATCTGGATCGCACCCTTGCTGCCCACACCTCGGACATGCTGACTCGGTTCGATACCCGCAAGCTTCCAGGCGAGCGGGTGTCCAAAGTCCTCCTGTGAGGAGGGCACGATGTAGACCTGCTTCTTTAAAATCGGGTCGCCATGTACGATCACTGCCTAGAGACTCTGGGTCCAGTGGCTCATACTCAGGCTGCGAGGTATCACCTAGATCACTGCGGGTGCTCTGGATCTGGGGTGGAGACCAAACCAGAAGCCGATGGGCCCCTCGGGGTACAGACGTTCCTTGGGGCACCGACGCTCCGCAAGCGCATCCGCGACTCGCACCAGCGGCTCTGGCGAGAGGCCGCGGCTCGCGACGAGGACCTCGAGCACGCGGCCAACGGCGCAGCCACCAGCGGTCTCCGACGGCGGCTGCTCGCCGCCAAGGCGAACCCCGAGCAGCGGGTGCGGTGGTCCAGCGCCCGCAACGAGGCGCTCGGCGGGCTCTGGTCAGTGGCCCGCCGAGCCGCCCTCGACCCGCCGCTGCGCCGCTCGGGGGCCTGCCCCGCGGGGCGCGGCGGCCGCGGCACGGCGCGGCACGGCGCGGCACCTCGCCTGGAGGCGCCCCGCCCTCGCAGCGGAGAGACGCGACGCCATCGCGGGCGACGAGGCGCTGCAGACTTTCGCCGACGTGGCCGAGGCGTCCGACAGCGAGGACACCCGTTACTCGAGAGCGCTCATCCCCGACCAGGCGGCCGCCCTCCCGCCGCCGCTGGAGACCCAGGAGGCGCTGTGGAGCAGCGGTCACAGCTAGGCGGCCTTGGCGGGAGCCAGCGCCCTGTACACCGACGGCTCGGCGATGCACGGCAAGGCGGGGTCGCCCGAGGTGCGCGCTGGATGGGGGCTCGCGGCGCTGCAGGTTCGCGGCGCGGCGCGCAGCGCCTGGGGCTGCGCCCCCGCCCACCTGCCGCAGGAGGCGAACGCGGACGAGATCCTGGCCGCAGCCCGCGCCCTACGCTGGGGCCTGCCAGGCGCGGGCGGCATCCTCGAGATCAGGACGGACTGCAAGCTGCTCGTGACGGGCTTCGCCGCGGGCAAGGCCTGGTGCTGCGCGTGGGACCGCCCGTGCCTGGAGGTGTGGCCCGAGTTCTGGAAGGCCGTGGACGGCTTCGGCGGCCAGCAGCATGTGCGGGTCACCAAGGTGAAGGGGCATGCCACGCTCAGCTCGGTCCGCGACGGCCGCACAAGGATGGACGACTACGAGGGCAAAGGCGCTGCGGACGGCTTCGCCAACAAGAGCGCAGAGCTCCACCCCACGTGCGAGGCGGCGGCGAAGCGCATCGAGCTGGCCGACGCGATCGCGGCGGCGATGGCTCTCTGGCTCGGCGCGGCGCTGCAGCCAGGGAGCGCCGCCCTCACGGCGGCCGGCGGCGCGGACGCTGACGCGGCGGAGCCCACCTGCTGCGGACGCGGATGCGGGCCGCGGGGCGCCGCGCGCTGCCGCGACGGCGGGCCAGGCTGCAGACGCTGGCCCTGCGCCGCGCACGGCACGGCGGTCTCGGACGTGAACGGGACGCGCTGGCTCTGCAACGCCTGCGCTGGCCGAACTGACGGCACGCCCGTCCACGGCGGACCGCCTGGGCTCCAGGCGGCGGGGCGGAAGCGCCAGGCCCCTGGCCAGGAGGCCGACGAGCGGCGCGGCCGCGCGCGGACCACCGCGAGCGCGAGCCGACCAGGCGCCGAGGGCGCGGGAGCCGCCGTCGCTGACGCGATGGCAGCGGCGGTGCTGGCGGCCCAGGCTCGCGGGGGCGCCCAGCACGCCGACGGCGACGCGGAGGAGAATGGCGAGGCCGCGGGCGCCGAGGTCGAGAGCGGCCGCCCACGCTGGTTGAACGTGAGCTTCGACGAGTCGCACCGACTCTCGACGATCGGCGAGGGGCCGCGCCGCCTCGTCTTCTGCGCGGTCGACGCCCGTGTGGTCTCGCTCCGCGGCCCGTGCGCGGGAGGAGCCAGCGCCCGCCAGGCCGCCGCGCTGAGGAGGATGCGGCAGGGGCGGCACCCCACGCGGGGAAGCGCGGGCGCCGAGCTCGGGGGCGGCCGCCCCGAGCCGCTGAGCCGAGCACCACTCCCAGACCGTTATGGCCTTACCATATCATTATCATCATCATCATCATCATCATCATCATCATCATCATCATCATCATCATCATCATCATCATCACCATCATCATTATCATCATTATCATCATCATCATCATCACCACCACCACCACCACCATCATCATCATCATCAGCAGCAGCATCATCATCATCGTCAGCAGCATCAGCATCAGCATCAGCATCATCATCATCATCATCATCAGCATCATCAGCATCATCATCATCATCATCATTTTCATCGCTACCATCATCATCATCATCATCATCATCATCATCAGCATCATCATCAGCATGATCAGCATCATCATCATCACCATCACCATCAGCATCATCATCATCAGCATCATCATCAGCATCATCATCATCGTTATCATCATCATCATCGTCATCAGCAGCAGCATGATCATCATCATCATCATCATCATCACCATCACAATCACCATCATCATCATCCTCATCAGCATCATCATCATTAGCATCATCATCATCAGCATCATCACCATCAGCATCATCGTCATCATCGCCATCGTCATCGTCATCATCAGCATCATCATCATCCTCATCAGCATCATCAGCAGCATCAGCATCATCAGCAGCAGCATCATCAGCATCATCAGCATCATCATCATCATCGTCATCTCCTCATCATCACCATCATCATCAGCATCATCACCATCAGCAACATTATCAGCAGCACCAGAACAAGCACCACCTGTATAGTCAGAGCCTCAGCACCTCACATATAATCAGCATACTCATCATCGTCATCATCATCAGCATCAACAGCATCAGCATCACCATCATCATCAGCACCAGCAGCATCGCCATCACCATGATCGTCATCATCATCAGCATAATCAGCAACCGCAGCATCATCATCATCATCAGCAGCAGCGCATCATCAGCGGTATCTACATCTGCATCTGCATCTCCAGTCTAATAATCGGCCGCACCGTCACATTCGGCATCAACAGTGGCATCGTCAGCATCAGCATGACCATCAACATCGTCGTCATCATCATAATATTCATCGACATTAGCAGCATCAGCATCATCTTCACCATCACCATCACAAACATCACCGACAGCCGCATTATCGTAAGCACGATCATCAGCACCAGCAGCATCACCATCACCAGCATCAACACCATGAACATCACCATCAACACAATCTACGTCAACAACATCAGCATATCCTCTTCAACATCATCCGCATCCTCATTGTCAGCATCATCATCATCATCATCATCATCACAATCAGCATCATCAGCAGCATCATCAGCATCATCATCAGCATCATCATCAGTTGCATCATCATCAGCATTATCATAATCAGCATCACCATCATCAGAAGCAGCATCAGCATTATCATCATCAGCAGCATCAGCAGCAGCATCAGCATCATCACCATCATCACTATCACCGTCCTCATCAAAATCGTCATCAGCATCATCATCAGCATCACCAGCATCGTCATCATCATCAGCATCAGCATCCGCATCATCATTATCAGCAGTAAAGCCATCCGCATCATCAACAACATCATCAGCACTCGTCATCGTAATCATCATCAGCAGCATCATCTTCATCATCGTCATCATCATTAGCGTCGCCATCGGTATAAGTTTCCCCTCCGTCCTTCCCTCGATATCTGCACTCGTGCCTCCTCCCTGCCAACAAGGTCCTGACGGCTGGAAATCCCCGTGGGCTGCAGCGACTTGGAGTGCTGCAGCCGCATGTTGTTCAGGTCCTGCCCGGCGCCAGGAGCCGCAGGGAGGGGCCTCTTCTTGCATGATGTCGTTCCCACAGGATTCAAGGACCACATCCCAGAAATAATGTCGAGCACCCAGCACAGTATCGAAACAGTGTCTATCCGACACGCTAGCCAAGTATCGAACGAGTATCGCCTCCCAGGGCCCGACACGTGAAAACCCTCCAGCTTAGGTACGTTCATGGCGCTCGAAATTGGTTCTGGCGATCAAGGCTCAAGTTGGAACATCATTATTATTGCAGCGTTTGGGCACCCTTGGGGGCTGTGGGGGATGCCGTGCCACACGTCTCTCCCCAGCGCCTCCCCCTCCCACGGCGCGCGCGCCGCGCCGCAGCCTCGACCTCGGCACGGCGGGCCCGTGCAATGGCGGATCCCGGCGCTGGTCTCTCCGACGCCGTCGGGGTCGCTCAGCCTCGTGCGTCGGCTACACGCAGGAGCGACCCTGGGTAAGAGTGACCTTTGGTGCGCGTCTGTTGGGGGGTCTCAGGGGAACCAAAGACAGGCGCGCACGGCGCTACCATCGCACCGCGCTCGGCGATCGGGGGATCCCTGGGGGCCCGCACCGAGATGTCACTCCGGCGAAAGGTCCCTATCACGTGCAGCCGAGTGCGATCGACCGCATTTGCCGACAGCACCGATCCCGGGCCGCTGGCGGCCTTCGGCCTCGAGCGCCCGCGCGCGGGTCGCAGCCGCGTCGGCACGACGCGAGCCTGCCGCAGATCGGGGGCCCACGGCCCCAGGCGGCACGTGCCATTGCCAGGGGGCGGCGCCCCGGCAACCGCACGGGGTCCCTGCGCGCGAGCCGCCCGCGAGAGGAGCGGCCTGGACCAACGGAGCAAGGAGGGGGGGAGGAGGGACGAGAGGGTGAAGGGGAACGGGGGGGCGGACGAGGGCGAGGGGAGGGGGACTGGGAGCAAGGGAGATGGAGGAGGGAGAGAGAGAAGGCGGGGAGGGAGGGAGAGAAGGCAGGGAGGGAGGGAGAACGGAGGGCGGAGGGATGGAGGGAGGGAGGCCCGGGCGGGGGAGGGAGAAGGACAATGAGAGACAGAGGAAGGGGAGGGAGGGAGAAAAGAGGAGGGAGGGAGGGAGAGAGAAAAGGGAGGCCCGCGAGCACCACCACCACCACCCGGCCCCTCCCCGGCGCTGCGCAGGTCGCCGATGCGGCCGCTGCACCGCTGGCGGCAGGCGCCAGCCCCGCGCCGTCCGTCCTTGTCGGGCGCGCGGGCACCCTCATCACCATCACCGTCACCATCATCACATCATCATCATCATCATCATCATCATCATCATCATCATCATCATCATCATCATCATCATCATCATCATCATCATCATCATCATCATCATCATCATCATCACCATCACCGTCACCATCATCACATCATCATCATCATCATCATCATCATCATCATCATCATCCTCATCCTCATACTCATCCTCATACTCATCCTCATCATCATCATCATCATCCTCATCCTCATCCTCATCCTCATCCTCATCCTCATCTCATCATCATCATCATCATCATAATCAGCATCAGCATCATCATCATCATCATAATCATCATCATCATCATCATCATCATCATCATCATAAGCATCATCATCATCATCCTCATCCTCATCCTCATCCTCATCCTCATCCTCCTCCTCCTCCTCCTCCTGATCCTCATCCTCCTCCTCGTCCTCCTCCTCATCCTCATCATCCTCCTCATCATCATCATCATTATATTATTGATCTTCTTCATCATCAGCATCAGCATGATCATCAGCATCATTATCAGTATCACCACCATCGTCACCAGCATCATCATCACCATCATCATCAGCATCATAATCATCATCACCATCATCATCATCATCATCATCAGCATGATCATCAGCATCATCAACACCATCATCATAACAGCATCATCATCACCCGTATGATCATCATCGTAATCATCGTCATCACCATCAACATCAGTAGCATAATCATCATCACCATCATCATAATAATCATCAGCATCATCGTCATCGTCATCAACATCGTCATTGTCATCATCATTAGCAGCATCGTCATCATCATCATCATCAGCATCAGCATCAGCATCATCATCATCGTCATCATCAGCATCATCATCCAGAGCATCATCATCAGCATCATCCTCATCATCATCCTGGTCATCAGCAGCAGCATCATCATCATCACCTGTATGATCATCATCATCGTCATCATCGTCGTCATCACCATCAACATCAGTAGCATAATCAGCATCACCATCATCATAATAATCATCAGCATCATCGTCATCGTCATCAAGATCGTCATTGTCATCATCAGTATCAGCATCGTCATCATCAGCATCAGCATCAGCATCATCATCATTGTCATCATCAGCATCATCATCCAGAGCATCAGCATCAGCATCATCCTGATCATCATCCTGGTCATCAGCAGCATCATCATCAGCATCAGCATCATCAGCATCACCATGATCGTCACTATCAACATCATCATCACCATCATCACCATCAGCATCATCAGCATCAGCATCATCAGCACAATCATCAACAGTAGCATCATCATCATCATCGGAATCAGAATCATTATCGTCATCATTATCAGCACCATCATCATCAGTAGCATGGTCATCATCACCATCAGCATCAGTATCGTCATCAGCAGCATCAGCATCATAATCAGCATCATCAACAACCTTCATCAACATCATCAGCATCAGCAACATCAGCATCATGACCATCAGCATCATCATCATAGTCGGCACCGCCACAATCATCATCAGCATCATCAGCAGCATCATCGAAAGACTGATAATACGAATAATGATAATGCGTATGGTAAGAGTGGTCATAGTAGTAGCCAGCATGAATTTCACAATGATCACAATAACAGTAATCAGTTCCCATCAATGGCATCACCTTCACACACCAGCATCATCATAACCAGCAGTATCAGCACCGTCAGCATCAGCATCAGCATCAGCTTGATCATGATGACAATCAGCTTCGAAAGCATCAGCATCGTCATCACCGTCATCAGCATCGTCAAGATCGTCGTCATCATCATAAGCATCATCATCACCACCATCATCATCAGCACCATCACATCATCATACCAACAGCATCACCGTCATCAGCATCATAAGCATAATCACAATCAACAGCAGCAACATCGGCATTATCATCAGAATCAGCTTAGTCATCATCAGCATCAGCATCATCATCATCAGCATCAGCATCATCATCACCACCATAATCCCATCATCATCCTCCTCCACCTCCTTCTGCTCCTCCTGATCCTCCCCCACTTCCTCCTCCTCCTCGGGATACGTTTCCTCCTGCTCCTCCTCCTCCTTCCCCTCGTTCTCGTCTTCGTAATTTCCCTCCTCTGTTTCTTCTCTTCTATGTTTCTAGTTCCTTCTCATCCTCCTCATCCTTCTCCCTGTTCCTCCCCCGCGGCCTCCTTCACTCACAAAGAAGTATGCGCGCCAGGGGCAAACACACAACACAGCAGAATAAGGATGACTCGTCTCTGAGACGAGGGTCTTGAAGCTCCCGATGCCTCAGTGCCACACGCTTCTCCTCGACAGCTGCGTTCCAGCTGCCTTGTTTGAGTCCGTACCTTGCCAGCAAAATTTTAGTGCCGAGCGAGGGGCCCCAGATTTCCACCGAGGGCACAGGCTGCCCTTGCTCCAGAACAACATGGCGCGCTTTCGGCGTCACGAGGCCCACCAAGGCATAGGGAGACGGGAGAAGTCCCAGAGGTCTAGTCCAGGAAATTGCTTGAAGCCGCAAGGAATATATTCCTCGGCGCCTCTCTTACGCTGACGGGCCAAGGTGATCGTGGTTAGTGTGCGTTCCCACCTCCTTTCTAAACTCTGGATGCCTCCCCACGCATGGCCTCCAGAGGCGGTGCACAAGAAGACGAAATTACTCTTGGGACGCGGTGGCGGTAGACCAGAGGGGAAAAAGACCGATGCCGCCTGCAGCCAGTGGCACTGGAGCGTCGTGACAGCCGCCAATTCTCCGTGAGTCTCTGGCACGATGGGGGGCCGACGCAGCGTTCTTGCTTTGCTAATTGGCGACAGCCTCCCTCGAACTTGCCGCATCACGAATCCCGTCCCGCCCTCCCGCCCGTCCCGAAGCTCACGAGGAAATCGAAGGGGGCGAGTCGAAGGTCCCTGGTTCTGCCATCAGGACCTCTCGGATCGCAGCCCAGCGTGCAACTTAAGCAACATTATCCTGCAAACCATCGACCACTTCTCCAGCATTCCCAGGGTCTGGGTGCAAGAGGGCTCCTTGGCCAACATAAACATCAGCCACCCGATTGCCAGCCACAAGAACTCCGCGATGCGTCCTTCTGTCACCGCGTTGCAAGGAAGGTGAAACTCCTCCCAGATGTGGCACCTGGGCTTGGAGAGATGGCAGATGTTACTCACATCCGACATGGGACGCGGCGTCTCCTTGGACAAGCCCTGTAGCCGCCATCAGGAGCGCAACACATCCTCCCCACCCCTTGCTGATTGGAACGGCCCCAAGTGCCATGGGACCGCTCCGAACGCTGATGCAAATCCAGCGCTTTCCTTCGCGTAGCTGGAAAAGGCACCAATCCGCCCTGCGGGCCAATGGGCAGGTGGGGAAACCGGCCAAACCCTCAACAAAAACAGTTGGCCTGTCATATAGCCACACGATGGCCGTTGGACCCAAGGGGTTTCAACTTCACCATCCCACAGGGGGCTCGGGACGAGCTCCAGGGGAAACGAGAAGAGGACGCAGTCTGCCTTTTCCAAATCCTGATCAGCCAGCTGTAACGCCACAGCTGTCTTCAAAATTCCTGGGGACACATGTCGGCACCTGGCACCACGCCAAGGTCACCAACGAATGTGCGGTGCCAAAACTGTACATGAAACCCTACCCTAGCATTGGCAAACATCCGTGTCCGATTTACCGTGTCTGGCCTGCAGGGCCCAGCTCATGTGTTGCTGGGACTCGTTGTGGCGCGCAGTCAGAACACGCGTTATTTCGTCATGGAGGAGCTTCACAAGGGGTGCCCAGAAAATGGGTCTTACCCATATAAGCTGTCCTTTCTGCTTCCCCAACGCCGTCGCATCAGACAGACGTCCTGCCGTTTTGGGGGTCATCCACTGAATCTGGCTGGGCCCGAACGTTCTGAGGCAAACTGTTTCACCCGTACCAATGATGAGGTGGGTGGCTGAGGTAGCCTGCCGCCTCCCTTCCTGGAGAGAAAGACGAGGAAGACATGAGCGGGAGACGAAACGAAAGCCCAGGGCCTTCTGGCTTGGCTGCGGCCTGCCACCGCCCCTATCTAACGTGCTCTGAAGCATGATACAGACGATGGGGATCCATCTGGTGCCAAATCTTGGCAGCCCCATTTTGAGCCCTACGGGGACCCCGTCGGGCGTTGGCCTGAGGTCCCGCTCTCTGGATACCTCCAACCTTGGTTCCCGCATTCTTAAGTTTCAGCAACTTCCCAAAGCGGCATACCCCTTTATAAAGACGCCTAGGGGCGGTAGTCATGACCCGTTTCTTGTTGGCCTGGGCGTCTGTTCCGAGCAAGGTGGCTACATGCCTCCTGGAAGGCATAAGCCCAGTCCCATTGACGAGAGATCTTCTGCTGACTACGACGCCGACGCTACGAAGTACGTCGTCTTCTCTACAAGCACCAGCACGAGCCTCTTGTAGCCTGCCGCCAGTAGCCGTCCAGCCTTGCCTAGCTTCTCCCCCACGAACCTGCGAGCCCCGATCACCTGCACGTGTACGTTGTCCACCACGTTGCGGACTATCACTGCTGGGCACTGTCTCGCAAGCGAAGTGAGCAGATTGAACATGAGGACTGTTGCCATCGCTACCGCCAACGAGAGTCCTGCACGCACTGTGCCATTCACATCGGCGACTGATGGAATCGCGCTGTGGAATGTGTGTTCTGGGTCCTGCATAGAGCCGATATGCCAACAGGATGGCCTGCAAGGGGAAGCCATTACCTTTCCCCTGGTCAAGAATCGGAAATGCGAGATCCTCTCGTAAAACTTCGAGGGGTCGGAAAACAGGGCCCCTGAGGCGTAAGGCGCAAATTGTGCTCACACCCAGCCGTGCCCAAACTCAGGCTTTTGGCGATCCAGTTCCCATTTCCTGGCCAGTTCTTCTCTAAGTCTAGCCCACACCCTAAAATATGATGAGCGCAATGTGCCTCAGGTCGAAGCTCTCTGGGGTGTCCCCGTGAAGGCTATCATCGAGGGCCACTTGGAGGGAATGTCAAGTTCCGATTCCAGAATTTGCAACACATCCGGGAGCCTTCGCTGGTAACCCTCGCCCAACATGAGCCAGCACCTGGGATTGACCCCATGGATGCCAAGCCCTGCGCTGTGCCTCAACCTTTCGAGAGCCCCGTCGAGCTGCTCCAGCCTCGGGCTCGGGAAAGGACGCGCCACGAGCCGCTGGCGCCGGAGCTTCTACCGAGCGCAATTTCGCGTTCTGCCGGTAGACGCTACACTCATCCACGAGCGTCTGGGCTGCATCGTCCCCCAACAGAGGGAGACATGCCTCGTCAGTGGGTGGCAATATCTGCGGATCATCTTTGATGAGCCTGTGGGCTTCCTTCCCTCCTTGCTGCACAGACTTCAGGGCCTGGGACGTGTATGTCTTCCAAGATCCGCATCGCTGCCATCAGCATCATCAGCATCCTCCTCATCCTGATCCTGGTCCTCACAATCATCATCCTCATCCTCATCCTCCTCGTCATCATCAACCTCATTATCCTTCTCCTCCTCCTCCTTCTCTTTCTCATACTCTGCCTCCTACACCTCATCTCATCATCATCATCATCATCATCAGCAGCAGCATCATCAGCAGCACCATCATCATCAGCAGCAGCATCATCACGATCAGCATCGTCATCATCAGCAGCAGCAGCATCAGCATCAGCATCGCCACCACCACCACCACCACAACAACCATCACCATCGCCAGCATCATCTTCGTCATCACCATCATCAGCAGCAGCAACATCAACGTCATCCTCCTCGTCGTGGTCATCGTCGTCGTCATCGCCACCGTCATCGTCAGCATCATCGTCATCATCACCATCATCAACAGCATCATCATCAGAATCACCATTGCCATCATTAATGTAATCAACGTTATCGCCCGCATTCTCACCTCCATGAGCATCCACATGCGCATCCGCATCCTCATCCGCATCCTCGTCCTCGCCCTCGTGTTCCTCTTCCCCTTACTCCTCCACATGATCCTCCGTTCCCGTGGACATGGCCGCACAAACATGTACGGCTCGTTCCTTTGCCTGCTGAAATTGGCCTCGAGAATCCGTGTGAAGCGTTTCCCGTGTATTGTTCTACTGACTGCTCATGCACTTCCCTGATCAGGGCAACTCGTCTGGGCATCCTTTTCTGGATGGGCGTGCGGGGATACGCGAATCGTCAATCCTAATCGACTCGACAGTCGTATGTTGTGACATACGCACCCGCGGGTGCAAAATATGTGCTAGTCTATGTCCATACCACAAACCGCACCGTCCTATCAACAGGAGCCTAGAACCAAAGACGGCGGCACGCATGACTGTCACACTCCTTCCGCGCCGCGCATATAAACAATATAGAAGATGATTGACATGTAAAAGTTGTCGTGGCATTGCAATCCAGTGTACACAACGGCAAGCGATCCTCGTCCTGCTCCTCCTCCTGCTCCGACTCCTCCGACTCCTCATCCCTGCCTCCCAGTCTCCCTCCTCCTCCTCCTCCTCCTCCTCCTCCTCCTCCTCCTCCTCCTCCTCCTCCTCCTCCTCCTCCTCCTCCTCCTCCTCCCCCCCCTCCTCCTCTTCCTCTGCATTGGTCCCACTTCTCCGAATCCCCCTTCCGTCTCTCTCACTCCCACATCCCCCTCCGCCGTGTCTTCTTCGTCATCCAGCTCCTCCCCATCCTCATCCTCCTCCGCCTCGGCCTCCTCTTCCTCCTCCTGTCCCCACTCATCCTCCTCCCCCTCCTCCTCCGCTTCCTCCGCCTCCTCCTCCTCCTCTTCATCCTCATCCTCCTCCTCCCCTCATCATCATCCTCCCCAGCATCATCATCAGCAGCATCAGCATCAGCATCAGCATCATCATCATCATCATCATCATCATCATCATCATCATCATCATCATCATCATCATCATCATCATCGTCATCCTCAGCATCAGCATCAGTATCATCATCATCATAATCGTTGTCGTTGTTCGGCTAGCCTCGAGGTTGCAATGCCTGGAGGCCCCCACGACACCACTGGTTTCGAAGTGTCGGGGGCACCAGCCAGGAGCAGCGCCCTCGGTACCAGCCTGGCGGAACAGCCTTCAGTCCGACCAAGCGCTTGCCGAGGCACCATCAGCAGCAGCAGCATCAGCAGAATCATAATGATCAGCAGCATCATCAGCACCAGCATCATCATCAGCAGCAGCATCAGCAGCATCAGCATCAGCATCATCAACCTCAAAAACATCATCATCAGCATCAGCACCATCATCATCATCACCATCATAATCATCAGCTTCATCATCAGCATCAGCATCATCAACATCATCATCATAAGCATCATCAGCATCGCCATCATCATCGTAAGCGTCAGCATCGTCAGCGGCATCATCAGCAGCAGCATCATTACCATCAGCGTCACCATGATCAGCATAACCACCATCGTCAGCATCAGCACCATCCTCATCATCATCGAGAAAGTCATCAGCAACACCAACATCATCATCATCGTCAACGCCGTCACCATCATGTTCGGCATCGTCATCATCATCAGCATATGTATCAGC
Organism: Prorocentrum cordatum; assembly: GCA_963575745.1. Classification (NCBI taxonomy): domain Eukaryota; class Dinophyceae; order Prorocentrales; family Prorocentraceae; genus Prorocentrum; species Prorocentrum cordatum. The sequence continues at coordinate 551,289 of CAUYUJ010021837.1, read as the reverse complement.
AGCATCATCATCACCATCATCATTAGCAGCAACAGCATCAGCATCACCATCATCGTCAGCAGCATCATCATCGCCAGCAGCCTCGTCATCATCATCATCAGCAGCATCATCCGCATCATCAGCATCATCATCATCAGCACCAGCATCATCATCGTCATCGCCACCATCATCATCATCATCATCATTATCATCATCATCAACATCACCATCAATATCACAATCATCATCACCACCATCGCCACCATCATCATAATGATCATCACCACCACCATCATCGTCATCATTCTCAACAACAACAGCAGCATCGTCATCGTCGTCATCACCACCACCATCATCATCGACATCATCAGTATCATCAGCATCATCAGCATCATCAGCATCGCCGCCATCCCCATCATCACCAGCATCAGCATCAACACCTCCTGGTCATCATCAGCATCACCACCATCATCAGCATCATCATAACCATCATCATCAACAACACCATCAGCATTCGCATCATCATCAGCAGCAGCACCGTCCTCATCAGCATCAGCAGCAGCATAATAATCAACAGCGTCATCATCATCAGCATCATCACCACCACCACCACCGTCATCATCATCATCATCACCATCACCACCATCATCATCACCATCATCATCATCATCATCATCATCATCACCATCATCACCATCATCATCATAATCTTTGTCGTTGTTCGGCAAGCCTCGAGGTTGCAATGCCTGGAGGCCCCCACGACACCACTGGTTTCGAAGTGTCGGGGGCACCAGCCAGGAGCAGCGCCCTCGGTACCAGACTGGCGGAACAGCCTTCAGTCCGACCAAGCGCTTGCCGAGGATCAGAGGGGTTTGGGTGACTGGAGGGCCTCGGGGCGGAGTGAATGAGCTTCTCTCGGCAAGCTGATTCGTGCCAACGGCCACGCCTGTTTTTGCCTGTGGAGACCTTGATCGGTTAGGCTCCCTTCGGAGCCGCATTCCGTTTTGTTGCAACTGTGGTCTTCTTTTTTTTGTAGCGCTATTTTGGAAAGGGGGAGGAAGAGGCGAAAGGAAGACCGCGCCAACGCGTGACTGCAACGGGGAGCTGGCAGAATATCCTGCCCCAGGACCGTCATCGCCCTGACTCCCACTCGCACGAATGCCACAAGCTTCGAAAGCAAATGTCGCGAATTTCGTTGCTGTGACGTGTCTCTGGTTCCGCGGAAAAGGAGGAGGAGGAGGAGGAAGGGGGAAGCAGGGCAGACTCACGTGAACGGCCCAACTCTCCGGCGTGCAGTCTCAGGATGGCCTATTCTGTACCGACGGATTTTCTTCCAAATGACCCGGCACACAAAAAGGGAGGAGGAGGGAGGAGGAGGAGGGGGGAGGGGGGCAGACAACCTGAACAAGGCTACAGTGCAACAAAGTAGGGCAAGTAGTGTAAATCAAAGGGCGTGACACTTGCGCGCCACGCGCGGACTATCCCAAGGCGGCGGGAGGGCGAGCCCAGCCAATGGGCTGAGGTCGACCGCCAACGGCCGTGCGGGACTCCAGTACGTGCACACGATGGACTCCAGTACGTGCGGGATTCCAGTACGTGCACACCTGGGGAGCGGTAGGAGCGGGGAGGGGAGGAAGGAAAAGAGGGGAGAAACTGCGCGCTCGTGCCGAACGTCCTGCGGCAAAACTGTGAAGGCTGCACCGTCAGAACGAGTAGCGCGTTAGCCAGAACACGCCCACTGTAGAAGCGTGAGGATGGCTCACGGGGAACTCCATTCACGGGCGCAGCCGCATACAGTCCACGAGCTGCGCGTGACGCGTGCCGTGTGCCACCAGAAAACGTGCAATGGCCCTGGGCTCGGGCGGGGCGGGAAAAGGGGGAGAGGAGAGGACAAGGAGGAGGGCCGGAGGGGGAAGAACGCCCCTGCCGAGCGCTGAGAATCGCGCCTTGCTGTTCGAACGGCCAGGAAACAGCGGCACGAGGCCTCCTGACAGGACCGCCGCGCCGCGTCCAGCGCGTAGTCTGCATACCCAACACGCTTCAGCAATTATATACAAGCCACGGCCTTAGTCGCCTACCCCCGCGGGTGGCCGCAATCGGGGAAGCAGGGGGCCGCCCTCATACGACGACGGCGACGTGGACGACGGCGACGAAACGACCGCGACGACGGAACCGAGGACGCCGGGCGCGACAGAGACGGCGACAACGAGGCGAACCGACGACGAAGAAGACGATGAGGGACCCGCGACGCCAACGACGGGGAAGGAGAGGAGAGGAAGGGAGGCAGAGGAGGGGAGGGAGGATGAGGGGGACAAGAGCGGCCCCCTCGCCCCACAAGGCATGCGGCCCCCAGGGAGAGGCGGGTAGCACGCGGCGGCCGTCGTTGTCTGGCCAAGCGGACGGCCAGCATTCAAGGAGGGGGCCGGGAGGAGAGGGCAGGGGAGGGGGGGGGGGGGAGGGGGAGGGAGGGGGGGGCAAGGAGAGGGCAAGGGAGGGCAGGGCAGGGGAGGGGGGGGACTTGCTCACGCGCGTGCTCCGCGCAGACGCCGTTCAGGATGACCGTCTCCGTTTGGCGGGCGCCCTGCCGCCAAGCACATATGCCATGAGTAGGGCTCCTCGTAGACGGCTGTCGCCGCGCGCCGCCTCGTGCAACATCTGGTTCACAAAGTGTTGCTTGTACTCCGCCGACGCGTCGCCCAGCGGGCTCGCGCGCCGCAGATGGTTCAGGGTGCGGTACAAGACATAGACCGCCACGGCTGTCTGCCGTAATTGAACGTCTTCCATACCTCTGGACGCCAGCATCCACTCGTCAAGGCGCGTCGCGGGCGGCAGCCGCAGCTGCAGCCGCCGCGCAACGCATGCGAGAAAGTCGGGGCACCTCAGGTAGTGCTCCACCCGGTCTGACAAGGGGCACGTGCATCCGAACACGCAGCGGTTGCGACCAGCCCGTAAGGATCGCATCCTGGTGCCCGTGGTCCACCTGCTGAAGATAATGCTCAGCATTGCCGCGCGCACGCGCGCTGGAACCAATGAGCGAAGCCGACGGAAATGACGCGCAATCCGCGGCGCGGCGTGTCCTGGCAGCGCCAAAAAGCTCCACCGCGCAGTCCGCGCCCCGTGGACAAAATTCAGATTGTTTGTGGCCTCGTGAAGACCGGCCTCGCCTGGGTAAAGGCTCGGGGCGCGGAATCCATCAGAGCTTCGTCGTCTTGTACCGACGAGTCAGACTCTTGGGCCACTGGTTGTTGCTGAGCTCCTGGATCACCTGGCTTCCGGCCCGTCCCTGCAACCTCCTCCTCCTCCTCCTCATCCATTCCTTTCCTTATAAACCTCAAGCCACTCTGGCTCAGGCGCCTCATTTTTTTGTCGCGCCAGAGACAAAGCCCCGCGCCTTCGCGTCGGCGGCTTGAGGGGTGCACGATCCCCTAGCATCCTTCGCAAGTAGATTCGCGCAGCGAAGCGGGGAGATCACCCGCGATGATGGCAGGCAGCGGAAAAGGAACCAGGCTTTGGACGACGTGCACAGCATGTGCGACGTCGGAGTGGAACGACATCCTGATGAGTCGAGGTTCCATATGCAGTCGATGCCATCGCCCCGTCAAAGTTTACGCCCCGAAGAAGAAGAAAGGCAGTGGTGGCTATGACGAGTCCAGCACCAACGCGCTCCAGCTTGCTGTGGGTGGAGGCGGCGGAGGTGCAAAAGGCCCTGCAGGCAAAGGCTCCAGCGGTTCGAGTCCACAGGCAGGTACGGCGACGATCGAGCTTCGAGATCGACTCGTTCGCATGCTAGCCAACACCACGGACCCAGTCGTCAAGAATTGCCTCCTCGCGCAGCTGGAAGAGTCGAACAAGTCAGCGGCGAAGGGAGGCCTAGCGCAGAGTGCCGCGGATGCGGTCAAGAAAGCGGAGGGCATCTGGAAGGATGCCAATATGCGTCATGATCAGTCGATTAGCAATGTGATGAGACTGCGTGAGCAGCTGTCCAAGGCGGAGACCAAGGAAAAGGAGTTGGCGGTAGAGCTCGCGTCTGCCGAGGTCGGGAGGCGCCAGGCAGCTGAGGCGCTCGCGGTGGAGACGGGCGTGGTAGTCGAAGCCAAGCCCGACGCCCAGCAGCAGAGCAGCAGCGGATGGTCGCTGCAGTGGGATGAGGAGTTCTTCGCCAAGCTCGACGAGTACGAGCGCGAGCCCGAGGAGTAGGAGCAGCTCATGGAGTTGGAGCGCGAGCTCAAGGGGGCGCGCGAGAAGCCGCAGGAGCGCGGCTCGCAGGTCAACGAGTGGCGTAAGCAGTGCGAGACCATGCAGAAGGCCATCGCGGAGAGGATGGCCAAGAAGCGACGTGCAGCGCAGGGGGCAACTCCTGGCGAAGGGGCGGGGGCGGCGGCGGGCAGCGACGAGGTGCCCAACGGCGTCAGCAGCAGCGGCGCCAGCGGAGGCGCAGCTCCAGCAGGTGATGCGGCAGCCTCAAGCTCAGCGGAGGCCGCAGAGCAGCCCGACCTCGCGGCGGCGGCGGCCAAGCTCTCCGAGGCCAAGTTCAAGGCCAAGGGGGCGTACCAGATCGCGGTCGACGGGGGAGGGGGACAGGATGCGTGAGCAGGTGGTCGGCAGGCCGAGTCTGGCGGCTTGCCGAAGGCCGAGCAAAACCAGACACGGTCGCCGAGTTCGGCGACTACGGCCGCGGAGATCTGCGACCCCCTGGCCCCAGCGCCCGCGGGCTCCAGCGGCCTGGGGCACCGCGGAGGCGCTCAGGAGGCCACGACGGGTGTGGCCAGATCTTCCGCGGCACGCGTACTGCAGCATCAGTCGTCTTCTGAGGCTCACATGGGGAAGCCGTGGTCGGCGATCACGAGCGCCCATGCGACGAGGCAAGCTCTGTTTCGCACCTGCTTTTTTGGCAACGTGACCTGTCTGGGTCCTCAAGCGTGGCAATTTCTGACATCAGAGGCAGTCCAGGCCAAGTATGAGTACTTTGCAATCGCCGAGAACCATGCTGCTGCCAGTCGGGAGCTGCCCTGGACCAAGCAAGGCCGCAGGTCCAAGCTCAAGTCTTTCTTTAACACAGCCAGGCCCAGGCACAATGCCATCAACGCTCGGGCCAACGAGGGAGGCGAAGCCTTTTTCTCGAGGGGCCACTTAGCCGTGCATCGAGTGGGCGAGCCTAGCGATTTCAACCCGCTTTGTGCCGGCGAGTGTGAAGCAGTTGATGGATTCCTGCCAGTCACCGTTCATTTTAGGGGGTATAATGTCGTCATCATAGCGTTCTATGGCATCTGCGGGGGTATCAGCGGAGAGGGCGCGCAAAGGCTCGTCAAACTAGGAGCTTTTGTCGAGGCCCTCCAGCTCCCGTGGATAATCACTGGCGACTTTAATGTTTCACCGACCATTCTAGCCAAGAGTGGATTCATCGAACGCGTGCACGGCGTAGTCTTTCGATCGCCCATCGAATACACATGCGTCACAGGGTCCGGCAGTTCACACATAGATTTCGCGCTGGCAAGTAGGGCAGCGTGCCCGTACATAGGGCAAGTGGAAGCGGATTTGGACGTTCCCTGGGGGGCCCACTGTGGGATCAGTCTGTCCCTTAGGAGCGAAGGGGTACAGCTTCTCACTAGAACCCTTCATGTACCTCATAAGCTCCCTCAGGTCTCGAGGCCTAGCGCTCCCCCTCAGGCTAACAGCAAATCCCAGAGGGCCAAGCGCGAGCGTCAAGTAGCACGAGAGCAGCCGCAAGTAAAGTTTCAGGAGACCTGCACTCAATTTTGCGAAGATCTTCTGTGCACCGACGGGCCCCAGGAGGCCTCCCAAGATGCTGCAGCTCCTAGTGGCTCAGCCGAAACGGAGTGTCCAAGCGACCCATTTCAGCTTAGTTTTTTCCGACGAATTTGAAGACGAGCCTGATCCGTGGGCTTCATGAGTCAGTCTTTGCTAACACGGCAGTGCGCGCTGATATAAAAGATGCCGTCTCCCCCGCCGTGGTACCCGCACCCCCCAGTGACGGAGACAGCACTATAGGCAGAACCCCCTCTCCCTCGTCTCCCTCTTTCCTGATGCCAGCAGAAACGCGGTGCAAGCACAAGGGCAGGATCGGTGTCGTCGCTAGCCCCGAGTCCGAGGTCTGGGACGTGGTTCGGGCCTCGCTTGCGTATTCTGTTGGGGGGTCCTCATATTCAGGCTGTCAGTGGGATGTCCCCCACGTGGGCAAGCATTGCGGAAGCCACTATCTTGGATCATCACGAGAAGTCGGCAGCAGGACGGGAGCGAGCCGTCGGACCTCGCCTTCCAGGTGAAGTTGTGCAACGTGCAGAGCACTTGCGCACGCAGCCGCTGTCCGATGCTATTACAGGATGGTGGGCCAGGTTCTAAACTGTGCTCACGCGTCTTTTTTCGGCACCGGTTGCGCCAGAATGGCGCTGAACAGATATCTCAGCTAGCTGATATGTGTCGCGTCCTTGTCAACGATGTTCCTGACGGGGCTCATATGGTTATCCCAAGTGCTCAAGGGGCGCCAGTCTGGAGTCAGTGGGTCGACGTCCTGGGGCGCGCGGAGTCTTGGGATCTTAAGCTTTCGGAGGAGCTCAAGGATCTCGCTCAGAAGGCTTCTAGAAGGGCCCGTTGGAGAGCGAATCATGCGTCTGCGGGTCGTTTCCAGGACTGGATCGTCGAGGAGTCGTCGCTCGGAGCCATCCACAAGTCGCTCAGGGAAGTCCCCCAGGCCTCCGAGGAGCTCTTCGTCAACGGCACTAGGTTGCTCAATCCCAAAGACCTCATCGACGAAAATGTCAAAGGGTGGCGTAAGATGTGGCGTGCAGAAAATTTTGATGCGCAGGGGCCTAACACGTTGCTGCATCAGGTGCGAGAGGCCACGCAGTGTGATCAGATGCCGCCGCTGACGAACGAATATGTCCGCGGTGCCCTCAGGCGTATGAAAGCTCGCGCTGGTCTGGGGGTGGACCGGCTTTCGCTCCTAGATTTTGAACGCCTTCCAGAGTGCGCCATCACCGAGCTCGTCGCCCTTTTCACCGCTATTGAGGAATCGCTCACATGGCCCTGGCAGTCATTACTTGTCATCGGGAGATTTCTGGCCAAGAAGAGTGGAGGGGGTCCGTGTCATCGGTTTGGTGGCCATGCTGCGTCGTGTTTGGAGCCTTGCTCGGGAACCACATGCCAAAGCTTGGAGCGTTGAAACTTCCCCCTCCTGGGACGCAGCGATTGTCGGTAACAGTGCCCTCAGAGAAGCGTTTGTCCGTGCTTTAGATTGCGAGCTTGCAGTAACGCTAGGTGGCACAATCGGCACATCCATCTTGGATATCAAGAGTTTTTACGATCAGATTCGGTGGCCGAAGTTGCTCAGCGCCGCCCTCCGCCTCAATTTCCCGCCCACCCTCTTGTTCCTCGAGCTCCAGATTTGTCTCGCCCCCCGTGTGCTGTCTCAGTTGGGTGCGTATTCCGAAGGCTTTCAACCATCATGTAGTATCATGCAGGGCCTGCGCAATGGCACGCGTTTCGCACGGCGTATGACGCGCTATGTGTTGCAGAAACTGACGATAGCGAACCCTTGTACGAGTGAGCGCATGCGTATTGGGATCGATGACTTGAGTATGTCGGCAGTCGGGTCGCGCAAGCAAGTTCAGATCGAGCTCGTCACCAGCGTCGCCTCAGCAACGGCAGAGTTCAAGGAGCACGGACTCCAGCTGGCCAGCAAAAGCGCCATCCTGTGCTCAGACCACGGCACGGCCAAGGCAGCAGTTCAGCAGTTAAAACTTCGGGGTGTTGAGGTCCAGCCAGTATTGCAAGCAGCGCACTTGGGGGTGGATCGAGGGATGGGCAAAAGGCCGGCAAGGAAAACGAGGAGGCAATGGGCGGTGAAAGGAGGCACGCGAAATCAGAAACTTCGGAGGTACGCACATGCAGCACGTCGCTATCGCGTTACCAAAAATGTTGAGCTTGCTGGACCTCAGGCTGTATCCACGCATGGCATGCAAGTGTGCGGCTCGTTCGGCACGCAGCTCTTAACCTTGAGACGTCGCATCGGCTCGGTCGCAGGGGCGTCGAAGAAAGGTAGGTGCCTAACTACTTTATTAGATATTCGTGTTCCTGGGCGTGATCCAAGCATTTGTCTTCCAGTTGCAACAGTCAGAGAATGGGTGAAGGTGCAGATTTTAGATTCGCAGTTCCGATTTTAGATTCGCGTGGCCGGCCACAGTCTCTCAGTTTAAAGCTTTAAAATTCTCGGAATTCGCGCGACACGTGCGGGGGCCCCTGAGTGCGACGGTGGCCAGCCTCATGCGAGTGGGGTGGGACCCAGTCTTACCCGATTAGTGGCATGTACCAGAGGCGAACGACTTAATCCATTTCGACTGGCAGTTCAATGATTCGCTCGAATCGATCGATCAGGCCAGAGACATGCTCGATGATTTCGCCTCTGCGAACGCCAGCATTTTATGGCAGGAGGCGGCCAAGCTCTTCTGCGGCGAGGGACTCGCTGGGGGTGCAGACAACCGCCCCCTCAGAGCCCTGCTCCTCAAGCTCGAGACGGTCAAGAAGGGTCGTCAGTTGGCCGAAGTTCTAGTGAACATTTGTGTCGGAGGCTCTTGGCCTCAGGCTAGGAAGAAGGACGAGGGTCTGATCTCGGACGATACATGCGCACGATGTCGTGAGGGGCCCGAGACGCCTCGGCACAGGTACTGGCTCTGTCGGTGCAACACGGCACGCCCAGTATTTGAAGAAACCGATGAGCTTGTAGTTCAGGCTCTTACGCAAGGAGATGCCACACCCTGTTTTTGGCATCGAGGGGTGATCCCCAAGCAGTGGGCGGCGGTGGACCCGCCACCTCAGGTCGAGGCTTGGAAGCTCTTGGGGACCCCAGAAGGCTCCATCAGTCCTGGGTGCTTGGGCACGGGCTCTTGGGAAGCCCCCCTGGTCCTCTTTGGGGGCGCCTCAGGGGGCCTGAGTCGCGCGACGAGCATCTTAGGCGCGTGGGGCTCTCGGTGGTTTCCCTCATGAGTCACGGGCCTCTAGCTATTGGGCCCTCAATTGCAGGACCTCTAGTTGGGGATCTTCAGTCAGTTCCACGTGGTGAATTACGGGGTCTAGAAGTTGCTATTCGTTTCAGTCGTGGAGTCTTGATTTACATTTCTGATAATCGTGCGGTAGTCGGCTGGTGTCATAAGCGCGCTTACCTCAGGCCCCAGGGAGAGCTCGGGCCATTCAGAAGGGAGATAGGCAAGCTTCTTGGGAGCCGAGATTCTGTTTTCATCACGGCCATCTGGGCCCCCTCGCACCTCGACGTGCAACAGGCACGAGATCAAGGCATTACATTTCACTTGTTGCTCGGCAGCGCCGTTGCAGATGAGATTGCAGGTGAGGCGGCCAAGGAGTGGAGGGTCAATGAAGGGCAGGGGGCAAGAGTATGGGACATCGAGAGAAAAGCAGCTTTGGTGCGAAGACGGCTCATGAGAGCACGATTGGCAGCAATGGCAGCCAAAAAACTTGTGCTGGATCGTCGTCCCACCCCGCAGGTGGTGGAAGGTGATGTACCTCATCCTCCCCATCCTCCCCTCCCCCCGCGGCCGCCCTCGGCCGCAGCCATCGCCGCGTTCAGCACGCGCCACGTGCTGGACGACTCAGGCGCCCGCTGCTCTCGCTGTTTCTCGGCGTCTTCGAAGGCCGCAAGATCGGCCTGGCTAATTTCTGAGTGTATTAGCCCGCATGTTGTTAATGATGTGCTGTCCAGTCCTGGTAGTGGGGGTGGGGTCCACGTCGGAGGCGGGTGGGTGCACGTTTCCCACAGAATGTTCTTTTCGCAAACAGTGCGCGCATGGCTGTGTCGAGAGTGTGGAGCCTGCGGCAAGGGCCAGCTCAGATATCTCGCGAATCCGTGAAGACCAGATCAGATTACCCGCACACGGCGGGAATAGATTGATCGGTTTCTGAGGGGCCTCCCCCCTAAGGCACAAGGCTTGAAGTGAGGATGTGGATGTTGCTTCGCAACTGTTCTGGTTCCTGATTCCTGATTCCTTTCCTTATAAACAACTTCTCCCTGTCGCACCCCGAGGCCAGTTGTTAGGGCGGTCCGACGCCCCGCATGAAACTGACTCTGAAACCTAAAAAGCGGCGACCGTTTCACGGATTGAGGGCGGGCCGCTTTCAACATGTGGCTCTTGCCGTAGCGACGCGCACATTCGATTCGCAAAATGCAAGAGCTTCACGGATTGAGGGCGGGCCGTTTTCAAAATGTGGCTGTCGCCGTAGCGCCGCGCACATTCGCCCTAAAATGTTGCAATCGCTTCACGGGTTGAGGGCGGTTTCTTTTCAAAATATGGCTTTCGCCTTAGCGACGCGCACATTCGTGTCGAAACTGCGCGCGCATAAAAAAATGATCGAAGGCGGGTCGTTTTTTTTTTTTTTTTTTTTTTTTTTTTTTTTTTTAAAAAAAAAAAAAAAAAAAAAATGTGGCTCTCGCATTAGCGCCGCGCAGAATTCAATTTAAAAATTTGCAGGGGCTTCGCGGATTGAGGGCGGGTCGTCTTCAAAATGTGGCTCTCGCCGTAGCGACGCGCACATGCGTCTTAAAACTTTGCAGGAGTCTCACGGATTGAAGGCGGGTCGTCTTCAAAATGTGGCCCTCGGCTTAGCGCCGCGCGCATTCGTTTGCAAAAGATTCAAGAGCTTCACGGATTGAAGGCGGGTCCTTTTCAAAATGTGGCTCTCGCCTGAGCGCCGCGCGCATTCGCTTGCAAAAAATGCAAGAGCTTCACGGATTCAGGGCGGCTCCTTTTCAAAATGTGGCCATCGCTTTAGCGCCGCTCACATTCGCTTCAAAAACTAAGAAGTTTCGCGAATCCTCATGATCAACGTACAAGCATTCGTGTTGTGGAAAGATTCGGGAAGCTGCGGGTCCAACAATTATGTTGATTCGCGGTGTCGAAGTCCCGAAAATGGTGTTTCACACGATTCCGGATCGCCAAGTTGCAACAGTCAGGTTGATCCGTGGCGTTGAAATCCCGAAAACAATGTTTTGGCATGCTTCAGGGTCTTCAAACAGTTAGTCTTCCAACGAGGCAGTTTCCTCAATGGACATGAACCGTTGCAGGGGCCCATGAAAAGGGAGCTTGGAGAGAGACGAAGCTGAGTGCAAAGCACATGAGCACAAATGCCGTGGCCTTACAATGCGTCGCAATACCGCTTCACGGTTGCGCGCCAGGCTGCGGCAGAAATTACGCTATCTTGCCAGAGCAGCGGCAGGGCCCCCTCACCCCCCGCGGCCCGGACAGCGTGCGCAAAAACAGTTTCGATCCAAGTTTTCCGGGAGCGCCCCCGTTTTCGCTTGAAGTTATGTGCTATAAGCTGGCATGACAAAGGGCGTAGGACCAGGCACCTGACCGGGTCATCAGCTGGCTTCCGGGCAATATGCCCCATGAGCAGCAGCTGACGATTCAGCAAAGTATTGCTCAGTGGGGCAGCACCTGCTTGCTCCGACACACTTGAATTTGTCACGCGGCTAATGTACGAGTGAGGTATGCGAAGTATTTGCCTCAAGCATCTCACGTGGAATGCGTCGAGCTTCTTCGTCTCCGCCTGGTTCAGGAAGGCCGTGTGCAGACAATACAACAGTTTACTGAGAATGCAAGCGTTGAACACCTCCAGCTTCCTTGACTGCGTCAGCGTGGAATGGCCCCACACTCGCTTCAACTTGTCGAATTCCGCCCGCGCGGCACCAAGTCGGCGGGAGAGTTCAGGGCCGATCTTCCCGTCGCTCGAAATCAAGCTGCCCAGATATTGAATGCTCTCTTTCTGCGGCACCCAGGAACCGTCTGGCCTCGGAATATGTGCATTACAGCCAACGGCTAGAACTTCCAGCTTGCGCCAATTGAACTGTAGCCCGTACTGCGATCCGGCTTTCTCGATGCTGCGCATGTATGCCGTCGCTGTATCGGACTCGCCAGACACAAGCAGTGTGTCGTCGGCGTAGACCAACTCATGCACCGCCTGGGAGGGGTCCAGCAGTGGCCCGGCCTCCTCCTTCGCGTCTCGCAACAACACGGTCATCACGATTGCGAATAGGAAGGGCGACAGCGGGCATCCCTGGCTAATGCCGAATTCCTGCGCCCTCGGCGCCGAGGTCGAGCCGGCATCCCGTACACAGAAACTTCGCTCCCGGTGGATCGCCCGCACCACCTCCACGAACTTCGCGGGCACGCCAAATCTAACAAGAGCTGGTGCTAGAGACTCCGGGCAGACGCTGTCGAAGGCTTTCGCCCAGTCGAGAGCCAGCAGGACGACCTGCCCGCCCTTCTCGGCCCAAGTTCTTTCAAGAATCCGCCGTGCCAGAAAAATGGCGTCCGCTGTTCCATGCTTGGACTTGAAGCCGAACTGAGTTCGCCAAATTCGGCTCTCGGCCCCGCCCGCTCTCAGCCGGCCAAGCAAAACTGCAGCGAAAACTCGGTAGCCCACGGCCGTCAAGGAGATGGGCCTGTAGTTTTCACACTGGGCCACGTCTCCCTTCTTGAATAGTGTTGCGACCAGCGCCTCGTGCCACTCTGCTGGAACTTTTGCGTCGCTCCAGCACTTATTGCACAGCTCGACAGCCCATCTGCAGGCAGGCGTCCCAGCTCGGCAGATTGTCTTCCAAAACTCTGGCGGGATATCGTCTTTGCCAGATGCCTTGCCTTGCTTCATACGTGCAGCAGCGTCAACGACTTCGTCTTCGGTGATTGGGCCACATGGCGCGGCAAGCTCGTCGCCAAGGGGGTCCCGTCCGGCGCTGCGCTTGTCGGCCGCACTGCCCATTGGACTTTGCAAAGGTACTCTGCCATTGTGTCGGCACGCTGGTCGGAGTCAACAAGACGACCTTCCATGTCGGCTAATCGGCCCTGCTGGGCTTGCGCTCCTTTTCTCAGGGTGCGTATCGGCGCCCAGTCTCCAGAGGCGAGTTGGCTCTCTAACCAATCCGAACGGTCCGCCCGGACGGAATCTCTGACAGCTCGGTGCAAGCGCCGCTCTTCCTGCGTGTTCCCGCGCGCTCTCGCTGAGTCTCTCTGGTCTATGAACTGGAGTGTCTTGTCAGAGATCCATGGTCGCCGCGGTCTCCTCGCTAGAGTCGGGAGAGCGTCTTGGGCAGCACAACGAAAGGCATCTGTCATGCTCGATGCGAGCTGCTGGACGCTCGCGCCCCCGTGCTCGCACCCAGGGAGCTTGGAAGGAGGGTTTATTCTCCGTCCTCCCTCCCCTCCTCCCTCCCTCCCTCCCTGCTCCCTGCTCCCTGCTCCCTGCTCCCTCCTCCCTTCCTCCTCCCTCCGCCTTCCTTCCTCCCTCGTTCCCTCCCTCCCTACTTCTCTTTCTCTCTCTCTCTCTCTCTCTCTCTCTCCGCCCTGCGCCCTCCTCCCTCTTCCCTCATCCCTCCCTCCCCCTCCTCCCTCCACCCTCCTCCCTCCTCCCCCTCCTCGTCCTCGTGTGTTCCCCACCTAGTGTTGTTCCTTGCGTCAAGCTTCTACACGCGGGCGGAGCCGCCGAAAAGAGAGAGGGACGCGGGCGGCGCGCGGCGGCGCCTCAAGGACGATGGGGGCCCCGACGCAGCGCGGCGTGGACAGCGTCGAGGAGAAGCAGGGCGGGATGGCAGGCGACTGGGGGGGGGGGGGACCCCCCCCCCCCCCCCCCCCCTGCCCGTCGAACCTCGAACCTCCCTCCTCCGCCCCCTTTGCGGAACGCCGATCATACACCACGCCAGTCCTGCACATGCCCATACTGAAGGCCCAGGGCCAGCCCACTCACCATCCCTGGGGGGGCAACAATATACCCATACCGCAACTCCACGGACTTGTCAAAGATGCGTTGTGACCGGAATGTCGGAGCGAGTCCTGCCGTGGCGACGTGGGCCTCCACAGAGGCCCATACATACGAAAACGAGGGAAGGGCACTGGGATGTCCGCAGGGATTGTCAAGGGAAAGGGGGGCACAATTGGATGCTGAGGTGGGTTACATCTGGCCCGACCTGGCTCATATATGTGGATTACAAACGCCCCAAGTCGCTAAGGATGGTTACCTATACGAGTGCCCTGCGGGCGATAAGGAGGTTGGGGGGATTGAGATCAAATGCCCACCCTGACTTGCCTCCAGCCTGTCACCTTGATATAATATCTCTCTTTATCTGTCTCTCTTTCTCTCTCTCTCTCTCTTTCTGTCACTCTCGCACTCTCTCTCTCTCTCTCTCTCTCTCTCCGTTGATGGATTGGGTTGGGTGGAAGTGATGGATTGGGTTGGGTGGATAGGATTGGATGGGATAAGATGGATTGGATAAGATCAGATGGGTTGGATAGGAAGAGATGGATGGGATAAGACAAGATGGATTGGAATTGGATTGGCCCGTCGCACGCGCAGAAACAAATGAATTGATGGACTGGGTTGGGTGGATTAGATTGGTTGGGATAGACTAAGATGGGACCAAAATGGGTCTGATAATATAAGACGGATTGTATTGGACAAGATGGATTGGATAAGATAAAATGAATTGGATAAGACAGCCCACCGCAGGCGCCGACAACAATGATGTGATGGATTGGGTTGGGTGGATTGGATTGGATGGGATAAGATGGATTGGATAAGATGGGTTGGATAGGAAGAAATGGATTGGATAAGGTAAGATGGATTGGATTGGCCCGCCTCAGGCGCAGAAACACATGAATTGATGGATTGGGTTGGGTGGATTGGACTGGGTGGGATAAGATAAGATGGGACAATATGGGTTGAATGAAATCCGCCGGCCCCCTTGTGGGGCCACCAGGCTGCGAGGCGCGTGATTCGCAGTTTCCTGTACCAGTTGTAGTTTCTAGTTTCCAGTGTTACAGTTCTGCTTCTTGCTGGTTACTGTAACTAGTTGACTTCTTGCTGGTTACTGTAAGTAGTTGATTGACCGCGCGAAGGGGGGGGAGGCCCAAACAAGATTTTCCAGCGTCCCCTGGGCGCGTTGTCTAAATTACTGAGGGGGGCTCGAAAACGACACCCCTCACGCAGATCCGCGGGGTCAGGGTCCAAAAACACACGAGATTTGCCACATTTCTGAAATTCAGTGCCACCCCTCACGCAGATCCGCGGGGTCAGGGTCCAAAAACACATGGGATTTGCTACATTTCTGAAATTCGGTGCCACCCCTCACGCAGATCCGCGGGGTCAGGGTCCAAAAACACATGGGATTTGCCACATGTTTGAAATTCTGTGCCACCCCTCACGCAGATCCGCGGGGTCAGGGTCAAAAAACACAAGGGATTTGCCACATGTTTGAAATTCTGTGCCACCCCTCACGCAGATCCGCGGGGTCAGGGTCCAAAAACACAGGGGATTTGCCACATTTCTGAAATTCGGTGCCACCCCTCACGCAGATCCGCGGGGTCAGGGTCCAAAAACACAAGAGATTTGCCACATTTCTGAAATTCGGTGCCACCCCTCACGCAGATCCGCGGGGTCAGGGTCCAAAAACACATGAGATTTGCCACATTTCTGAAATTCGGTGCCACCCCTCACGCAGATCCGCGGGGTCAGGGTCCAAAAAACACATGGGATTTGCCACATTTCTGAAATTCGGTGCCACCCCTCACGCAGATCCGCGGGGTCAGGGTCCAAAAACACATTGGATTTGCCACATTTCTGAAATTCGGTGCCACCCCTCACGCAGATCCGCGGGGTCAGGGTCCAAAAACACATGGGATTTGCCACATTTCTGAAATTCGGTGCCACCCCTCACGCAGATCCGCGGGGTCAGGGTCCAAAAACACATGGGATTTGCCACATTTCTGAAATTCGGTGCCACCCCTCACGCAGATCCGCGGGGTCAGGGTCCAAAAACACATGGGATTTGCCACATTTCTGAAATTCGGTGCCACCCCTCACGCAGATCCGCGGGGTCAGGGTCCAAAAACACATTGGATTTGCCACATTTCTGAAATTCGGTGCCACCCCTCACGCAGATCCGCGGGGTCAGGGTCCAAAAACACATGGGATTTGCCACATTTCTGAAATTCGGTGCCACCCCTCACGCAGATCCGCGGGGTCAGGGTCCAAAAACACAGGGGATTTGCCACATTTCTGAAATTCGGCGCCACCCCTTATGCAGATCCGCGGGGTCAGGGTCCAAAAACACATGGGATTTGCCACATTTCTGAAATTCGAACCCATCACGCACATCCATCGCAAGGCGTGGTAACCCAAACTGCGAGAACTCCCTCGGCCCTTTCATCGCAAGGTGTGGTAACCAAGCCCTTAAACCATACACGTCTTACCAATCGCCAGGTGTGGTAACCCCTCTTGTGATCAGTTGGTTTTGCTGATTGCGACTCGGCTTCGCATGAAGTTTCGATACTGCTTCACGACAGCGCCAAGGCCTCATGACTTAGCTCTTCCATGGCCCATTCTCCGAGAGAGGGGGCCGGCGGCAGGGGGCGAAGCTCTTACGGATAAAATTGATTGGATTGGACAAAACTGGTAGGATGAGATACCATGAATTGGATAGGACAGCCCGCCGCAGGCGCCGACAAAAATGAATTGATGGATTGGGTTGGGTGGATTGGATTGGATGGGATCAGTTGGATTGGATAAGATAAGATGGGTTGGATTGGAAGAAATGGATTGGATAAGATAATATGGATTGGATTGGCCCGCCGCAGGCGCAGAAACTAATGAATTTATGGATTGGGTTGGGTGGATTGGATTGGGTGGGATAAGATAGGGACAATATGGATTGGATAAGATAAGCTGGATTGGATAAGAAAGCCCGCCGCAGGCGCCGAACAAAAATAATCATGAAATTAACGACATGCGTTAGCGCCGGGGCACTAGGGACACCCAGGACACCCCGGACACCGCCCGGCCCAACTGGGACACTTCCCGGCCACCGGCGGACGGGAAACGGACTTTCGTTCCTACTTCGGCCTAGCTATAGGAGGATCACGCGCAGTTTCGCCTCGCCCGCACGCACGACACGAACACGAAACCGAAACCAATTTCCCGGTGGAAGGTCTCCGTTTCACTGCGATCTCACCCCCCAACCTCCGATACAAGTCCGCTAAAATGGACGGAGCCCTCTTAACCTGGATCGTCAATTCCCCCTACGTAAACCACGTGGGGAATGCGAACCTGGGCATCCGCTCATAACCCCCCCCTTCCACTTAACAGCCCCCGCGGCGATCCCAGTCGCAGTACTGGTACCTTTTCTTCCTCTGGCTCCTGGCAAGAACACGAGCACACGGACTGACCCCGACCGAATCCAGGACGCGCCCGGCCAAGAGGCGGCGCAGCGGCACCGGCCAGCGTGCCTGGGGCATCTTCGCGGTCTCGCAGAGCGCGTCCAGCGGCGGGGCGTTCTCGCGGCGCGGCCCCTGGAGAGACGGCGGGGGCAGGGACGGCGAGGACGGCGAGGACGGCGACAATGACGAGGACGGCGACGACGACGATGACAAAGCCAAGAACGACGAGGAGGGTCCAAGACTGCCCTAGAAATGCCGACGACGGCCCAAAACGCTTCCCAAATGGTTTCCGACGGCTCCTGAACGGCCCCAAGACACGTCCAGACTAGGAACCCCAACACTTGTTTCTATCGTGTTGCCCAGGACATTCCTGGCCAAAACGTCCTCCATTCGTTCCCTTTCCCACGCCCTTTTCCGCTCCTCCTCCTCCTCGTCCTCCTCCTCCTCGTCCTCCTCCTCCGCCTCCTCTTCTTCCTCCTCCTCCTCCTCCTCCTCCTCTTCCTCCTCCTCCTCCTCCTCCTCCTCCTCCTCCTCCTCCTCCTCTTCCTATTCCTCCTCCTCCTGCGCCTCGGCCTGGGGGCACCCGAGTGGGTCCCCACCCCCATCACACAGGGGGACCCCCAGGCAATGGGGTTCGGGCCGGTCCCGGCCGCTACACGGCCGCCGCCTGCGCGCTTTCGGGCAGGGGGGGGGGGAGGAGGAGGAGGAGGAGGAGGAGGAGGAGGAGGAAAAAAGCAAACCGCCCGACCGGGCCCCTCACTCTTCGCGGCGCTGCTGCGCCAGCTCGTCCGCCAGTTGTCCCGCAGGCGCCCCTGCGCCGAGCCGCGCTGAAGTCGCGCGCAGCGGCCTGCCGCCCAGCGCTCGGCGCGCGCGCGCGCTCCGGCAGCGCCGGCCTGCAGCTCCCGCGGCGCCTCTCCCTTGCTGCCCCCCGCCCGCGCCCGCTCGCCGCCGCGCCGCTGTCGCCGCCCAGCGCCCTGCCTCCGCCGCCCCGCCCCTTCCAGCGCCCCTTCCTCGCCCTTCCAGCGCCCAGCTCCGCCGCCCCTCGCAAGTCAGTTCGCGCGCCCCTCAGCCAGCTCAGCTCGCGCGCGCGCGGCGGGCCGCCGGTTCGGCGCCGCCGGCGCGGCGCGCTCGGCCGCGCGCGTCGAGGCAAGCGGAGCGGTAAGCTTCCGCGCTGCCGCGCTGCAGCGTCGCCGCCAGGCTCTGGCGCGCCGTCGCCAGCGCCGCGGCGTCGCCGCGCGCCCAGGTGCGCAGGAGCGCCTGCGCCT
This sequence comes from Prorocentrum cordatum, assembly GCA_963575745.1. Lineage (NCBI taxonomy): Eukaryota > Dinophyceae > Prorocentrales > Prorocentraceae > Prorocentrum > Prorocentrum cordatum. Next base: position 532,814 of record CAUYUJ010021837.1, on the reverse strand, counting down.
CGGGCCCCGCGCGGCCCAAGGCCTCGAGCGCGAAGGCAGTCAGCGCTTGGCCAGGGTAGCGCCGGTGTTTGCGCTCCTCCGCAGCAGCCGCGGCCGCGCCGTCCCGGACAGCGCGGCTCCTGCCCGCTGGCGTGTCTGCGCCAAGAGCGGCGTCCGTGACCACCACGTCGACGTAAGTCGCGCCGGCCGTGGGGTCAGTGAAGGCTACATCGAGGCGGGCTGCCTCGACTGTGCCATCTGGGCGCGCCCTGTCCCAGGCGGGCACAAATTGCTCCGTGCTCACGCCTGTCGCGCCTCGGGCGCGCAGCCAGCCGGCGAGCCAGTCCGCGACCCCGTCGTGGCGCTTGGTCGTGCCGCCGCCGACGTGGCAGCCCAGGCAGTGCCCTGGTGTCGCGGCCAGGTCAGCCCCGCAGCGCGAGCCGTCCTCCCGGCGCCGGAGGCAGGTGGGGCTGGCAGCCGCAGGCAGGGGCAGCTGCAGGCGCAGCGCCAGGGCAGGGAGGAAGTGCGCGTCCGCCAGCACGTGGTCCTCCTCTGTCGGCGGCAGGAGCCAGCTTCCCGCGCCCTTCCCGCTGGCCGAGCGGAGCAGCGCTGCCTGTGTAGGCGGCAAGGCGCCCAGGAGCCGCTGCCGGCGCGCGTGCTGCTCTGGCGCTGCGAGGGCCCGCTGCGCCTTGGCCTTGGGCTCTGCGGCGGCGCAAACCCAGTCCGTGCCGCGCACCGAGAGCGCGCGGCCCGCGCTCTCGGCCGCCCCCCACGCCGTCGGGCAAGCCTGTTGGAAGGCCTCGAGGCTAGGTAGGCTGAGCTCGCGGCAGACGCCAGCCAAGCACGCCTGCCAGGCCCCCGCGAAGGCAGGCAGCCTGCGGTGCGCGAGGCCCTGGAGCCCTACCCCGCCGTCGGCCGTTGGCAGGAAGGCCAAGTCGCGCGCGAGAGCAGGCAGCGCCTGGTGCCCGGTGAGCGGCGTCAGGACCTCGTGCAGGTGGCTGAGAACCGCCTCGTCGTAGCTGCGACACCAGGCCTCGTCCAGCAAGTGCGCCCTCGCGTGGTGCAGGGCCGCGCCGTTGGCGAAAGTGCGGAGCAGCACGAGCTCGTCTTGGGCACGCAGACCGTGCGCTCTGAGCTGGCGGAGAGCGGCGAGGTAAGCGTCGAGGTGGTCCCGGGCCTTCTGCGGGGCGGTCGCCGGCGAGAAGCTCGCCCTCGCGGGGTCGGCGCCCTGGTCCTCCTCTGCCCCCGCGGCGTTGCGCACGTAGGGGAGGGTGCTTCCTACGCACGTCAGCTCGGGCACCTCCGCCCTGGCCAGTGGCCCTGGGAGGTCCAAGGCGCGCGGGTTCCAGACCTTCGTCTTCCGCGCGTTCAAGCGGAGGCCCCGCGCCGAGAAAAGCGCCGGCGCTGCGAGGAGCGCTGCTGCCAGTGCGCGCGGGCTGCCAACGACGTACACGTCGTCGAGGTAGGCCACCACCCTGGCCTCGGGGTCCACGTGGCGCGCCGCCGCCGCCAGGCTCTCGTAAAGCGTCGCCGTCGCCACGGCGAAGAAGGCCGGGGAGAGGGGGCAACCCTGGTCAACCCCGCGTTCCGCTCTGACCGGCGCCGCTCGGGCACCTGGCAGGCGCGCCCCGTGCGTGGTGGCCTCCTCCTCGTCCTCCTCCTCCTCCTCCTCCTCCTCCTCCTCCTCCTCCTCCTCCTCCTCCTCCTCCTCCTCCTCCTCCTCCTCCTCCTCCTCCTCCTCAAGAACATCAGCATCAACATCACGCTGCGGCAAGACAACGCTCCCGAGGCAGCAGCGCGTCCCCGCGCGCGCCCGCGAAAGCTCTGGGCACCGAATTAAGAGGCGGAAGAAGAGGAGGGCGGCCGGCTCAGCCTGCTGCCGCCCGCATCGCAAGCTACGCAGGCATCTGGAACCCCACTGGGGCAGCCGCCCGCAGCAGCCCAGCAGCGGGCTACGCCGCGGCGCCCAGACGTGCGGCCGCCGGCGGCGCCGACGACGGCTGCGCCGCGGCCGCTCGCGCATCGCAGATGGCCAGCGCGGCCGCGCTGGCAGCGGCCGCGCGCGCAACAGAAGCCGCGCGTGCTGCTGCGGCCTGTGCCTGGACGGCCAGCGGCGGCGGCCGCGGCAGGCGGCAGCGCGGCGGGCGGCGGCGGCGCCCCCCACGCGGGCAGCCGCGGTGCCAGCGGCGCGCGCTGCGGCGGGGCACCAGCGCGAGCCAACGCCCGCGGGCGCCGCACGGCGGCCGCGTCGCGCACCGTGACGCGCCAGACGGCGCCGCCAGGCCCGACCAGCTCGCGAACGTGGTTGTTCGCGGCATGGGTGACGGCCCCCACGACCGCGCCCTCATGCGCCACGAGCCTTTCCGCCTTCTCGAAGAGCTGCGCGCCCGCGGCGCAGCCACCTGGGCAGCAGCGTCGGCCAAGCGATTCGCGCGCCAACCCAACGCGGTTACGACACGCCCGTCGGACCTCCTGGCTGCGCCGATGCTGGCAAGAGAGCCGCGCGCCAGCATCCAAGTGAGCCTCCCGGCCACCAGAAGCTCCGAGGTGTCGCCGTCCAGGAGCGCTGACACGCGTGACCACAGCTGCGCGAGCATGCGCGTGGGCCGCGTCGCTGGGCCGTCGTCCTGGCCGCAGCGGTAGTCAGGATGGACTGGCAATCCGGGCGGGTGCTGGGCGCGCGACGGTGATGGAGAGCACGAGCGCCACCGCCCAAAACTCCGCGGCCGCAGCTTTGCGGACCCACAGGGAAGGCACTGCGCAACCGTACGCGACTAGGTCGCCACGGCCAGGAACGACCGCGATGCCGCATCCCGTGCGCCAGAGCTCCCATAGCGAGCCGAACCGCATCGACCCATCCGTGTAACACCACAAGTCTGCGCGTGCCTCGTCTGGCGGGGCCGGGAACCAGCGCACGGCGGGTTCCTCCTGCGCCACTGGCCGCGGCAGCCGAAGGGCGAGCAGCCCCGGCGTGCGGAGCAGCTTCACGCAGGCCTCCAGGAACGCGGACAACAGGTCCGAGCACGCGCTGGGTGGCTCAGGCCACCCCTCCGGCGGCAGCGAAACAGCGCAGCAACGGCGATGCAGAAGGGTGCCTAGCGCGTCGCCGCATAGCTGGCAGGTCAGGTCAACGATATCGGCTTCGTCAGCACCACACTCAGCATCATCATCATCATCATCATCATCATCATCATCATCATCATCATCATCATCATCATCATCATCATCACCACCATCATCATCATCATCAACAACAACATCATCATCATCATCATCATCACCATCACCTTCATCATCAGCAGCATCATCATCGTCATCACCAGCACCATCGTCATCATCAGCATCAGCATCATCATTAGCATCATCATCATCGTCAGCATCATCAGCATCAACACCATCATCATCATCATCATCACCACCATCATCATCATCATCATCATCAGCATCATCATCCTCATCATTATCAGATCACCATCATCATCGTCATCATCGTCACCATCAGCGGCATCATCAACATCATCATGATTTCCCCTCTCGGCACCCCCCATCAAGGTACATTCTGCCCCCCTCTCCCCCCCCGCCCTGGCCCTCCTTCCGAAGGCGAAAGCAATCGTGGCGGCATTGCCGACGCGACCCCCCGCGTGCACACTCGGACGGGCATCGCTGGCATGACTTGCGTTTGAAGGCGCGGTTCTCCCCGGCGCGCTTGACGTTCCAGGCCGCCACGGAGAACGCTGACATCGGCAACTTCCTTTGGCGTCTCCCACTGCACTGGTAGCTGCGCCAACTGCGCGCCGTGAAACCCAGGCGCATACAACTCTTGCATATCACGCGCTGTTGGTCCGTGCCACGACGATGATTTACCTGCGCCCTCTCGATGTGCTTCACGTCCGAGAAAGCTCCCCCACAAGCCGCGCGTGTCAGCGTCTTGGTTGCCGCGTACACCGCACCGTGCCCACGCTCTCGCTTCAATTCGCGATCCCACTACGCGATTTCCGCTTCGCTCTGACATGGCTGCACTTCGCGCACCGCATAGCCCGCGAACCTCGAACCTCGAAAAGCCCCCAAGACGCCTTCAAAAAGCCCCAGACACTCCCACCAGAGACCCCCCGGCATGACCCCGCCAGACCCCGCCCCCACCCAAGACGCGAACTATAATCAAAGGGGTCGGCGGATGTGGCGCAAGCCTGAAGATCCACGTCTGGAGGTGACGTGCTGAGCGGCAGCGTTTTCCCGCGAACGCCTCAATGTCACATCAAATGTATCCGATGATTGCATACTTGCTACATACTGTAATGTGCTACATTATAGTGTGCCTCCCCACCGATACTCCCCCCCCAGGGGCCACGCCACATCCACCGACCCAAGGATGGTGGACCCCTTCAGGGCTTCAAAAACCCCCAAAGCTGATGGAGAATCGATGATTTGGACCCCGTGGCCCTCCCAGGGGCCCAAAAAGGCTGGCTCACGATGGGCTCTAGACGGCCCACGACGGCCCCGAGACGGCCCAAGATGGCCCCCAGAGGACCCCCAAAGCGCCCAAGATGGCCCAGAGGGTGCCCAGAGGAGCCCCAATGGCGCCTCCGCAAGCCCAAATCATAGATTTCCCGAAGGGTTTTGAAGGATGTTCGCGCTGTCGTTTTTTTTTCGACTCCTGGCGACCCAAGAAGCCTCTAAAATCGCTCCATGACGACTCAAGAAACGCCCGAGAGGACCCCAAGACGGCCCGAGAGGGCCCCCAAGACGGCCCAAAGGGGTCCCCAAGACGGCCCAAGGGGCCCCCGAGACGGCCCAAGAGGACCCCAAGAGAGCCCCCAGGCGGCCGCGAGAGGCCACCAAGACGGCCTCCGCAGGGGCCAAACGGCGCAACAGCGCCCAATACGGCTCAAGACGCCCCCAAGAAGCCCCAAAAGACACTAAAGAAGTCCCCAAGGGCCCCCCCGAGAACACCCAAAACGACTTGACTATACGTACTCCGTACGTGCACCCCGCGAAGCGAGAGGAATCCACGGCTGAGCGGCAGCGTTTTCCGGCGAACGCCTTAATGCAACGTATCCGATGTATCCGATTATTGCATAATGCTACTACATTATAATATGTCTCCCCCCCGATAATACCCCCAGGGGCCACGCCACCCGTGGCCCTCATGGGGGCCCAAGAGGGCCTCAAAGTGGCTCACGATGGGCTCTAGACGGCCCACGACGGCCCCGAGACGGCCCAAGATGGCCCCCAGAGGACCCCCAAAGCGCCCAAGATGGCCCAAGAGGGTGCCCAGAGGAGCCCCAATGGCGCCTCCGCAAGCCCAAATCATAGATTTCCCGAAGTGTTTTGAAGGATGTTCGCGCTCTCGTTTTTTTTCGACTCCTGGCGACCCAAGAAGCCTCCAAAATCGCTCCATGACGACTCAAGAAACGCCCGAGAGGACCCCAAGACGGCCCCAGAGGGCCCCCAAGACGGCCCAAAGAGGTCCCCAAGACGGCCCAAGGGGCCCCCGAGACGGCCCAAGAGGACCCCAAGAGAGCCCCCAGGCGGCCCGAGAGGCCACCAAGACGGCCTCCGCAGGGGCCAAACGGCGCAACAGCGCCCAATACGGCTCAAGGCGCCCCCAAGAAACCCAAAGAGACCCCAAAGAAGTCCCCAAGAGACTTCCGAGAACCCCCAAAACGACTTGACTGTACGTACTCTGGACGTGCACCCTGCGAAGCGAGAGGAATCCACGTCCGGAGGTGGCGTGCTGACCTGCAGCGTTTTCCCGCAAACGCTTCAATGTAACGTATCCAGTGTATCCGATGATTGCATAATAACTACATTTTGAAATGCGTTACATTATAATGTCTCCCCCCCTAACTCCCCCCAAGGGGCCACGCCACATCCACCGACCCAGAGATGGTGGACCCCTTCTGGGCTTCAAAAATCCCCCAAACCGACGGAGAATCGACGATTTGGGCGCCCCAAGAGGGCCTCAAAATGCTCACGATGGGCTCTAGACGGCCCAGACAGCCCCGAGACGGCCCAAGATGGCCCCAAGAGGGCCCAAAAAGCGCCCAAGACGGCCCGAGAGGGCCCCCAGATGAGCCCCAATATCGCATCTGAAAACCCAAATCATAAATTGTCGGAAGGGTTTTGAATGATTTTCGCGTTCTCGCTTTTTTCCCCAAACAGCTTGCTGAACGGGGTGCTGTTGCGGTAGAAACTAACTCCGGCCGAGGGAACGCGGAGCAGACACATCCTCACATTTTTTTTATTGTTTTGGCTGTTTCACTTTGAGACATCCTCACAATTCTCGTTTCTGAGTTGGCCGGGATTGGCCGTTTCGCCTGAGACATCCTCGAAAAAATGCGCTCCGGGACGCCGCGCGAGAGGTGGTCCGGGCCGTTTCGCTTGAGACATCCTCGAAATTCTGAGCCCCGAGGTGCCGTGCGAGAGGTGGTCTGGGCCGTTCCGCCTGAGACATCCTCGAAACTCTGAGCTCTGCGATGCCTTGCGCGAGGTGGTCCGGCCCGTTTCGCCTGAGACATCCTCGAAACTCTGACTTCGGAGATGCTGCGCGAGAGGTGGTCCGGCCCGTTTCGCCTTAGACATCCTCGAACTTCTGAGCTCTGAGATGCCCTGCGCGACGTGGTCCGGCCCGTCTCGCCTGAGACATCCTTGCAACTCTGAGTTCTGAGATGCCGTGCGCAAGGTGGTCCGGCCCGTTTCGCACAAGACATTCTCGCAACTCTGAGCTCTCAGATGCTGCGCAAGAGGTGGTCCAGCCTGGGGGCCCAGAAGACCACATGTTACATATCCTCCATGGGACCCTGCGAGCCTCAGGAGGCCCCAGAGAGGTCCAGGAGGCCGCAGGACGCCCAGGACAGGCCCCAGGGGCCCCCAGGAGATTCCCAGGAGGCTCCCAGGAGGCCCCAGGAGGCCCTCTATCAGAACGTGTCAAGTTAATACACATCCGGTGTCGATTCGTTGATTTTTCCTGCTCTTGTGCCCCCCCCCCTCCATTTTGAGGGGCCCAAGCGGCCACAGGTTAGATATCCCCCCTGGGAGCCCCAAGAGGCTTCAGGAAGCCTCAGGTGGAGTTCACGAGGCCACAGGAGGCCCAGGAGGAAGCTCCAGGAGGTCCCCAGGAGGCCCCAGGAGACACCAGGAGGCCGCAGGACGCCCAGGACAGGCCCCAGGGGTCTCCAGGAGATTCCCAGGAGGCTCCCAGGAGGCCCCAGGAGGCCGCCTATCAGAACGTGTCAAGTTAATACACATCCGGTGTCGATTCGTTGATATTTGAAGAGGCCCAAGCGGCCACAAGTTAGATATCCCCCCTGGGAGCCCCAAGAGGCTTCAGAAGCCTCAGGTGGAGTTTACGAGGCCACAGGAGGCCCAGGAGGAAGCTCCAGGAGGTCCCCAGGAGGCCCCAGGAGGCACCAGGAGGCCCCCGCAACTCGGAGCTCTGAGACGCCGCGCTCGAGGTGGTCCGGCCCGTTTCGTCTGAGACTTCCTCGCACCATGTTTCGCCCGAGACATCGTCGCAATTCTGGGGTCCGAGATGCCGCGCGCGAGGTGGTCCAGCCCGTTACGCTGGAGACATCCTCGCAACTCTAGGCTCCGAGATGCCGTTCGGGATGAAGAGGAGGTGGAGGAGGAGGAGGAGGAGGAGGAGGAGGAGGAGGAGATGGAAGGGAGAAGGAGGAGGCGGATGATGTGCATGAGGGAGCAGGCAGGAGGAGGGGGAGGCCCCAGAGAGCTCCAGGAGGCCGCAGGACGCCCAGGAGGTCCCCAGGAGATTCCTAGGAGGCTCCCAGGAGGCCTCAGGAGGCCCCAGGTGGAGTTCAGGAGGCCACAGGAGGCCCAGGAGGAAGCCCCAGGAGGTCCCCAGGAGGCCCCAGGAGGCACCAGGAGGCACCCGCAACTCGGAGCTCTGAGACGCCGCGCGAGAGGTGGTCCGGCCCGTTTCGCCTGAGACTTCCTCGCACCACGTTTCGCCCGAGACATCGTCGCAACTCTGGGGTCCGAAAAGCTGCGCGCGAGGTGGTCCAGCCCGTTACGCTGGACACATCCTCGCAACTCTGGGCTCCGAGATGCCGTTCGGGATATCCCCCCCTGGGAGCCCCAAGAGGCTTCAGGAAGCCCCAGGTGGGGTCTAGGAGGCCACAGGAGGACCAGGAGGAAGCCCCAGGAGGCCACCAAGAGGTCCCAGGAGGCACCAGGAGGCACCCGCAACTCGGAGCTCTGAGACGCCGCGCGAGAGGTGATCCGGCCCGTTTCGCCTGAGACTTCCTCGCAGCGCGTTTCGCCCGAGACACCGGCCCGTCTCGCCTGAGACATCCTTGCAACTCTGAGCTCTGAGATGCCGTGCGCAAGTTGGTCCGGCCCGTTTCGCACAAGACATTCTCGCAACTCTGAGCTCCCAGATGCCGCGCAAGAGGTGGTCCAGCCTGGGGGCCCAAGCGGCCACATGTTACATATCCCCTCTGGGGCCCTGGGAGCCCCAGGAGGCCCCAGAGAGCTTCAGGAAGCCGCAGGACGCCCAGGACAGGACCAAAGGGTCCCCAGGAGATTCCCAGGAGGCTCCCAGGAGGCCCCAGGAGGCTCCCTATCAGAACGTCTCCAGTTAATACACATCCGGTGTCGTTTCGTTGATTTTTCCTGCTCTTGTGCCCCGACGGCCACATGTTAGATATCCCCCCCTGGGAGCCCCAAGAGGCTTCAGGAAGTCCCAAGTGGGGTCCAGGAGGCCACAGGAGGCCCAGTAGGAAGCCCCAGGAGGTCACCAGGAGGTCCCAGGAGGCACCAGGAGGCCTCCGCAACTCGGAGCTCTGAGACGCCGCGCGAGAGGTGGTCCGGCCCGTTTCGCATGAGACTTCCTCGCACCACGTTTCGCCCGAGACATCGTCGCAACTCTGGGGTCCGAAATGCCGCGCGCGAGGTGGTCCAGCCGTCACGCTGGAGACATCCTCGCAACTCTGGGCTCCGAGATGCCCTGCGCGAGGTGGTCCGGCCCATCTCGCCCGAGACATCTTCGCAACTCTGAGCTCTGAGATGCGGTGCGCAAGGCCCGTTTCGCACAAGACATTCTCGCAACTCTGAGCTCTCAGATGCTGCGCAAGAGGTGGTCCAGCCTGGGGGGCCAGAAGACCACATGTGGCTCCGAGGAGGCCCCAGAGAGCTTCAGGAGGCCGCAGGACGCCCAGGACAGGCCCCAGGGGTCCCCAGGAGATTCCCAGGAGGCTCCCAGGAGGCCCCAGGAGGCCCCCTATCAGAACGTCTCCAGTTAATACACATCCGGTGTCGATTCGTTGATTTTTCCTGCTCTTGTGCCCCCCCCCCCATTTTGGGGGGCCCCGACGGCCACATGTTAGATATCCCCCCCTGGGAGCCCCAAGAGGCTACAGGAAGCCCCAGGTGGGGTCTAGGAGGCCACAGGAGGACCAGGAGGAAGCCCCAGGAGGTCCCCAGGAGGTCCCAGGAGGCACCAGGAGGCCCCCGCAACTCGGAGCTCTGAGACGCCGCGCTCCAGGTGGTCCGGCCCGTTTCGCATGAGACTTCCTCGCACCACGTTTCGCCCGAGACATCGTCGCAACTCTGGGGTCCGAAAAGCTGCGCGCGAGGTGGTCCAGCCCGTTACGCTAGAGACATCCTCGCAACTCTGGGCTCCGAGATGCCGTGCGGGATGAAGAGGAGGAGGAGGAGGAGCAGGAGGAGGAGGAGGAGGAGGAGAAGGCGTGTTTAAACATGCCATGCCAGCCCGCACTGGACGGGCACGGAATCGACCTTGGAAACCGCAGTGGGTCTAAAAACCCTGTTTGGGGATACTGCACTCCGGCTATAATGTGTGACTCCTGACGGCCCAAGCAGCCTCCAAAATCGCACCATGACGGCTCAAGAAACGCCCGAGAGGACCCCAAGACGACTTCTGAGGCCCATAAACGTACAGCAACCTCTGGAAAATATATGATTTGGGCCCCTGGGACTTCTTGGGGGTCCAAGAGTGCGTCAAGACGGCTCAAGATGGCCTCAAGACGGGACAAGACGACCCCAAGACGGTCCAAGATGGCCCAGAGAGGGCCCAAAAAGCCCCCAAGAAGGCCCCAGAGGGCCCCCCCCCCCCACAGCGCCTCCAGAGGCCAAAATCCTTATGTTTCCTTAGGTCTTTGAAGGACTTTAGCGTTCTCGATATCTTCTATCCTTAGCGGTCCACGACGGCCCAAGCAGCCTCCAAAATGGTCACAGGACGGCCCCAGAGGCCCCCAAAGAGGACCCCAAGACGGCCCAAGAGGGCCCTAAAACGGCCCAAAGGAGCACCCAGGATGGGAGTTTCAAAAAATACGAGAACATCCCACGCGAGAGCGCGACTCCTGGATCAATTGTGCGGAAGTCCCGCGCGAGATCGCGATCTCTCAATTAACCGCGAGGAAGAATCAGGCGGTAACCGTTGTTGTTGTAAACTGGGGGCCAGGGGCACAAATTGAGCCCCACGATTTTTCCTGATAAAGGACAGGGTGCGAGCCCCGGGCGAGGCACTTCAATTAAAAAACAATGTGGGCACCAGGGAGAGGGGATCAGCAATCAATGTTCTTCAAGAGCCGAATTTCAATGACAATAATTGTAAGACTCTTCGCACTGATCTGCTCGCGTGCCACTCAACACATATACCCCAGACCCTCGATACCCGCCGCCCTCTTCGTCTTCAATCGTACCCCCTTGGGTGAATACCTTCCTTACCTGTCGCATGTATTGGGCGCAACCCTTAAAACAGGGGAGGAGAGGACGGATGGAAGGAAGGGACAAGGGGGAAGGGAGAAGGATGGAGCACGAGAGGAATTAGCAGGAGGGTGGCTACGGGCAGATCAGGCGGGCAAACCCTAGCGGGCGGGTCGCCAAGGCGACCCCAGGCCGCTGGGTCGAGCAGGCAGGTTGCTAAAACATCAGCTCTGCATGATTCGCGAGGAAATCTCGGGCGATAGCGTAGTTCTCGAGCAAGTCGCAAGAAAAACCAAAGCGACAGCGTGATTTCTGAGTGTCGAGGGCGCGGCGCCGCAAAAAAAGCGAGGACGTACCACACGAGAGAGTGATTCCTGCATGCACTGTGAGGAAGTTCCGCGCGAGAGAGCGATTATAAAATAAGTTTCAAAGACTTATCGGGCGGAGGCAGCTGCTGTGGTAATACAGGGGACAACACGCTTATCTGAGGCGCAAGACTTGCCCTTGTTAAAAGCAAGGTGCGAGCCCCAGGAGGAACACTTCAATCGAAAAATCACATGGGCACGAGGGGAGATCAACAATGAGCATTTTAGAATTATGAGACTTCATCAACCACAATAATAACAAAGGCATCAGCAACATCATCGTCATCATCATCAACGACAGTAGCAATATCGGCATCGTCAGCATCGTCATCACAAGCATCATCATCAGTATCAGCATCACCATCCTCATCATCATCAGCATCATCGTCATTATCCTCATCATCAGTATCATCAGCATCATGATCATCACCAACATCATCCAGATCATCGTCACCATAATCATCATCATCATCATCAGCAGCAGCAGCAGCATCCTCATCCTCACCATCAGCATAAGCAGCACCAGCAGTAGCATCACCATTAGGATCAGCATCATCACCATCAGCAGCATCATCGTGCTCGTCGCCATCAGCAGTAGCCGAAGCCTCATAATCAGCAGCAGCATTACCACAGCATAACCATCACTGTCACCATCATGAGTCACGATCAGTCGTCACCCTCATCACAGCCATCATGCATCATCATCAGCATCAGCATCAGAATCATCATCATCAACATAATCTTCAACAGCATCATCATCACCAACATCCTCGTCCTCCCTCTCACCCACAGCATGCGTATCATGATCAGTACCATTACCATCACCATCGTATTCACATTCTTCACAAAAAACATCGCCACCACTATAAGCATCATGATCGTGATCATGCCCTTGATCATGAGCGTCAGCATCGTCATCATCATGATTCACATAATCCAGATCACAACCATCATCATCTTCATCATCACCATCATCAGCATCATCATCATCATCATCATCATCATCATCATCATCATCATCACCATCATCATCATCATCATCATCATCATCATTTCATCATTATCATCGTCATCATCATTATCATCGTCATCATCATTATCATTACCATCATCATCGTCATCAGCATCAGCATCATCATCATCATCATCATCATAATCATCATCATCGTATGAATCATCATCGTCATCGTCAACGTCATCGTCATCATCGTCATCATCTGCACCATCATTAGCATCATCATTAACACCTGCACAATCACCATCATCATCACCATCATCAAAAACATTAACATCGCCATCGCCATCATCGGCATCATCAGCCGCATCTGCATGAGCATCAGCATCAGCAAACAGCATCAGACTCTTCATGAGCAGCATCAGCATCGTCATCAGCGTCAGCACCAGCATCACAACCTCCCCCCACCCCAACGCACAGAACTGGCGAGCCTCGCTCGCCGCCACCGCGTCCCGCGCCGGCGAGCCGGCCATGGCCACGGCCTCGCGGACCTCCGCGACAATGGTGGTGATGATGACGACGCTGGTGATGACGATGACAATGAGCCTGATGATCATGATGATGATGATGATGGTGATGGTGACGATGGTGACGATGACAGTGGTGATGGTGGTGGTGATGGTGATGATGATGATGGTGGTGATGATGATGACGATGATGATGACGAAGCCCCCTCACGCGCTAGGTTATCTGATGAACAGTGCCCGAATGTGAGGATTCCTTTTAGAGATTGTCTTCGCTCGAGCATTCGTGGCCATAGCCTCATTGGCCTCTTAGAAAGCTCGAGGTGCCGAACAGCAGGTCCCGCGAGAGCATTGCTGAGAACATCGCGGGGGAAGTGACGGCACGGCCATGGGTGAGCAGTAACCTTCCGAAGGCAGACCAGGCAAGAGAGGCGGGCGGGAGAAGTGGCAGGACACGAGATAGATGTTCCAAGGCAAAAAGACGCCCAAAACAATATAAAAGATGATCGCCACCGCATGCCTGAGAAGCAACAAAGCAATTATGCCTGCCTTGTGTATAGCGGCCACTGTACGCCCAAGCGCTACCAACTCACTTTAAATACGCCGCCCCCTACACATGGGGCTAGCTTGGTGATGGCAAGTCTAAGCTGCATGACTCCAAAGGTCGGCCTATTAAAGTAGACTGCGCATCGACATGCTCTGTTCCAAGGACGAAGCCAATAGCTACAAAAATGAGGGTATCACACAGCATGATGCTGGCCATGATGAGAATGATGATACTGTCGAACTATGTGGTCGCGTAAAAGCTGGAAAAACTATCATATCAAAATATGTGGTCACGGTGATAGTGGTGATGTTGGTGGTATTGCTGATCATATCGATGCTGAACATGGCGATGGCGATGCTGCGATTGATGGTGATACTGGTGGCGCTGACAACGGTAGTGATGATGAAGGTGACGATGACCATTATGCTCATCATAATGATGGTGAGGATGGTGGTGCTGATGATGGTTGTGCTGATGATGGTGTTGATGATGATGGTGCCAATGATGATCAGTGCGATGATGATGATGATGATGATGATGATGCTGACGATGGTGGTGATGATTGTGGTTATGTTAATGATGGTTGGTGATGGCTATGCTGCTGATAATGATGTCGATGCTGATGGTGGTGGTGATGAAGATTGTGGTGCTGATCATGCGAATGCTTGGGGTTCGTGTGATGACGCGGGTGGAATATGGTGATGGCAACGATCATGAAGATACTAGTGAAGATGATGGAGGCGATGATGATGGTGGTGATGATGACGCAGGTGAGGGTGCTGATGGTGATGTTGTTCATCATGGTGATGATGATGGTGATGATGATGTTGATGATGGTGTTGATGATTGGGTTGGTGATGATGGTTACCATGACGATGATGATGTTCATGATCATGATGACGATAATGATGGTGAGAATGGTGGCGCTTGTGATTGGCGATCACGGCGACGACGAAGATGGTGCTGGTGGTGATGGCGATGATGATGATGATGATCCTGATGAGGATAGTGGTGGTGCTGACGGCACTGACGAAAATCGAAATGCTGATGATGGTGGTGCTGGTTTTTTATAATGATGATGATAATGGAGATGCTGATGATGATTGCGATGATGGTGATGCTGATGATGGCGATGGGGACGATGAAGTTGATGAAGTTGATCACGGCGATGTTGATGATGAGGGAAAGAAGGTGATGTTGGTGATGATGGTGACCCAGATGATGGTGGTGACAGTTGTGCTGGTGATGATAATGCCGATGACGCTGCCGACGGTCATGACCGAGGCGACGAATACGATGCTGACGATGATCATGATGAAAATGGCTGGTAATGGAAGTGATGATGACGGTGGCGCTGATGTTGGTGCTGGGGATGATGATGATGACTGCGACAGTGATGATGCTGATGACGATGGCGAGAACTATGTTGGTGTTACGGATTCTAATGTGATGATGCGACGGGTGATGGTTACGATGATGATCATGGTAATCATGATGAACATGATCAGGATGATGATGATGACGATGCTCATGTCCATGGCGGTGATGATGCCGAGGATGACGATCAATTGATTCGGACGATAATGAGAATGAGCCCCGCAGCTGAAGGGGCCAGGGGCTCCTTGCTCGCACTGCCCTTCGGACCGAGGCGGTTCCCCTTTGGCCCTGCGGAGGCAGCGCCCAGTCTCACGCGCCCTGGCGCACGCGCGCAGATTCGCCCGCGCGACGAGAACAATCACCCGCCTCAGCCGAGGCAAGCGGAAGAACGGCACCCGCGCAGACACGGCGACTCAGCCCGCGGCGCCCGCGAGCGGGCGCGGGGCCTCAAGTGGGAGCCCCAGGGGGATGCCGGCCGCTACGAGGGCGGTCCGAGAGGCCGCCCTGGCCGTCGAAATCCAGCCTGACCTCGCGCGCGCTCGCGTCTGCGCCCAGGGCGACCTCGCGCTTGCACTGGCCCTTCGGGTCTTCCAGCCCGCCCTCGAAGAAGCCCCCGCCCGCGCCCAGGTCCAGGCCGAACTTGCGCTTGCCCTTCTGGTCCTCCAGCCTGTTCTCGCAGGGGCCCTCGTCCGCAGCCTGGGAGGGGGCGCTCGGCTCAGGGGGCTCGACCGCCCACGCGTCCGTGGCCCCGAGGAGGGGCTGAGCTCGGTCGATGGAAACGCCCGCCCGCACGTCTGCGGTCTCGAGCACGAGCTAGCCTCGCCCCTGACTGGGCCCCCCAAGGACGCCTCCGCGCCCCGGCGCCGGCCGCCGGGGGGGGCCCAGAGGCCTCGACCACTCACGCGTCCGCGGCTCTGGGGCGGGGCTGAGCTTGGCCAAAGGCTTCGGCCGCCCGCGCGTCTGCGGCCTTGCCCCAGAGCTCGCACCCCCCCCCCCCCCCCCTTCCCGTTCTGGGCCTGCCCAGCAGCGGGCCCCCCAAGGCCGGATCCGCGCCCCGGCGCCGACGGGGGCATCTCTCCCCTGGGGCTTCGGCCACCCGCGCGTCCGCGGCCCAGGATGGAGGCTGGACCTGGCCGAAGGTTTCGGCCGCCCGTATGTCTACGGCCTCGCGCCAAGCTCCGCTGCCCCCCTTGAAGGCGTGCCCCTGTCTGGGCCCCCCGAAGACCGCTGCTGGCACCAGTTTCCGCAGGTGCCCGAGCTCCCTACGCGAGCACGCCCGCGGACTGACCTCCAGAGGCCCCACCTGCTCGCTGCCGCCCTCCGCGATAGCGACGACGTAGTCCTTGGAGCACGCGGCGAAGGAACTCGTGGCCGCCGCGCCGCGCCTAGCGCCTGAGGCCACGGCGCCTCCCGGCCCCAGGCGGGGCCCCGCCGCGGCCCACGCGAGGCCTGCTCTCGAGGCGCCAGAGACGCCGCCCAGGGGGATCCACGCGGCGCGCCCCGCGGCAATGCGCCGCCTCTGAGCGCCCCCAGGGACCCGTTGCCCAGCGGCGGCCTTGCGGAGGGCTGACCGAGCCGCCGATTCTCGGCCCTGCCAGAAGCCCGGGCATCCGCCTCGCGCGCGCGCCATCACCGCGGCCTCTGCCGCGAGGTAGCGCCGCGCCCGCGCAGCTCGGCGAGCCGCGGGCGCCCCCATCTCGGCCGCCCCCTTCAGGCACTGCGTGCTGCGCGCGCTGGGCCGCTCCGCCCGCGCGCCTGCAGGCGGCCCCCCGTCGCCATTGCCAAGCATCTCCTGTTGCTGGACTTGGGCTCGAAGCTTTCGCTACTGCTGCATAGCCGGTGTTTGAAAAAGCCTCGAGGCCCATCGCACAGCCAGGATAATCGATTCAAAAAGCACCCCATGTTAAATGGGGGGCTGGGGCGGGAAGCTTGAGCACAAACGATCACAGACCATTGCAATCACCACAGTCGCCTGCGAGGAGACAGCAATCCTGTGGCACCCAGAATCATGCTGTATTCCTCTAATTAAAGGTTAGCGGAGCACGATCCTGTTGCTGGACCTGGGCTCGAGGCTTTCGCTACTGCAGCATGGCTGGTGTTTGAAAAGGCCTTGAAGCCCATCGCGCGGCCAGGAGAATCGATTCAAAACGCAGCCCGAATCGAGTGCCCGGACAGGGGCCCGAATCGGCAGTTCCCAGCGCAGCAGGGCCAGGGCGCCGGCCAGCCGAGGAGGGCAAGCGGCCGACGCCGCCGTCGCCCACGACCCCAACTACATGGTTGCGCCCTGTCGCCGAGCAAAACCCGCGCTTGCCCTGGCATCGGCTCCCGACAAGGCAGCCCAGTCTCCCCAGGTCTAGCCCGTCGCAACAGCCGAAGGCCAATCTGGTGGCTTTCCTGTGCACAAAGCTAAATTGGCACTGGTGGATATCGCAGATTTTCGAGTGCGCAGCCTCTAGAGCGTGGCACAGCGTCACATCGTGCCACATATACCTGGACTGCGGGTGCTCGATACAAAAGGGGGCCCTCTCTTGCACGCGCACGCGTACGACTTGAATTTCACAATCGAGAAAACGGTTCCCCAGCCTCACCTTTGCCTTCCTGTCGGCTGGGAGCCTAGGAAAGCCTCGCGGGCATTGCTTGCTTCGAACCGGGCACGACGAATTCTGGACAATCGAAAACGAGGCGCACGGCGGGGCCATCATGGCGGCCAGGACCCGCCCCCTGCGCAGGCTGGTCAGAACCTGAGCTTGCACGCACTTTCTCAGGAGATCCCCTGCAGGGCCCCCACGGAGGTCGTACTCTCTGGTCTCGAACCTCCAGAGCCGCGCATCTCGCGCAACCCCGCCGACTCCGAGAAGAGATCCAAGAAGCGCGCCGTCGCCTCCACAGCATCGGACGCGCCGGCAGGGGGGCCCTCGCAGGTGCACGTCGACCAGGCGCTCCTCGCAGACGAAGGAGTGTGCCCGCACGCCTGGGTTCAGCTTTCTCCACGCATCGTTCAGGTGACCCGTCTTCTCGCAGCGCACGACAGAGCGAAATTATGACCACCTTCCTCTCTTCATCGCCTCGTCTCGGGTCCTCAGGTGGAACGCCCGGTCGAGGCTGATGCTGCTGTGCCGAGCCTGGTACGGCACCACCTCGATCCCCAAACGCCCCCCTGCGCCCTGCACCAGCCTGCCAAACTGCTGGTAGTCCCACGGGAACAGCCTCTCCGACGCGGGACAGGCCAGGTGCGCCAGCACTGGGTCGGCCCACCGCATCCGCTCGGAATTCATCACCACGGTGTCGTCGGCGCCCCCGACCTTGCTGCGCTCGGCCCCCTCCCAGGGGAAGAAGTGCAGGCTCCAATATCGGAGCCCTCCGCGCGCCGGCGGCGCCAGGGGCCCGCGTCGGAGACTCAGCAGCTCGGACGGCCTCAGGCACGCGCCCGCCATCAGCAGCGCCCCGAAGCAGGCCCGCCCCAGCCCGCCCCTCAGCAGCTCCACAGCCAGGGGGCGGCCCAAACGGCCCACGGGAGCGGCCAGCGGCTGCGCTTCGGGCACAGGTTCTTCCATCCATTCAGGCCCCGGAGGGCCCGCGGCAGGCGCCGGCCCCCTCCTCTCGCGAAGCTCGGGGAAGCGCACATCAGGGCGGCCGCCATGCACTCGCCGCGCCACGCCCTGTCCCCGAGCAGGTACCGCATGTTCATCCACGACGCGAGACACTCGCCCACCTCGTCGCCCTCGCGCAGCGCCATGTTCTCCTGGACGGCGAAGGCCAGGAGCTCTCGCGCGCAGTCTCGATATCGGACTCAACTGGCCTCGGACACGCCGGCGGCCTCCAGGTAGCTCCGCCCGGGGGGCCCCGCCGCGGCCCCTTCGGCCATCCGAGCCACGCGCCGCCGCGCCCGCTGTCGGGCCAGCAGCTCGCCCAGGCGGTCCGCCCCAGCTGGCACCTCCTCGGAGGCGGAGTCGCTCTCGCCGCCCTCGACGGTCAAGGCGGCGCCTGCTGGCGGCGGGCCCTGCCTGGCCACAATCTCCAGCGAGATGGTCGGCTCCAGCGCCGGCGCCTCCAGCCTCGCCAGCAGGCTCGACGCCCTTGCCCTCGTCAGCGTTCGGGCGCGCCTAGAGCTCCGGCCCCTCTCCCGAGCCTGGCCCCCAGACGCGCCGGCCAGCGTCCGCGATCGCCTGGCCCCGCGAGACTGGGGCTTCGGCGCGGGCTTGGTCAGGGTTCTCTCCCGGCGCGCCTGCATGTCCCTGTCCAGGTTGAGCCCCGTGGATGACGGACGGTCGTGCTCGCTGTCTGGCGTAGTGCTGATATTTTAGGATTGCTGCTGCGTCTTGCTCTCGCCACTCTCGTGTCTCTCGCTCTCGTTGTTCATGATATGATCGCTCTCCGTGCTCTCGCCATTGTCGCTCTTCTCGTTGCTCTCTCCTCTCTCTTTGCTCTGCTCCATTTTCTCGCTCGCCTCGTTCACGCTCAAGATTGCTTAAACCATTGTCGAGATACTCGCCCGGAGACTCCCCGATGTTGCACCTAAGACACCCCCATCGGACCCTCAATGTCAGCTCCATTGGGGACCCCCTTGTCGACGCTTGACGCGGGTACACAAGACACGATTCAAGTGGCATCTTGCTGTTCGTCATACTTTTCATCAAACATGCGGCTTCCCTTGCCGCTGCTGTTCAGCTCTGAAGGCACCCAGCGGAAAACCAATCGCAGGCCCCGAGCCAAGGCCAACGAACCAGCTCGCCTGACGAGGGCCAGCAGCTTGAAGCCCCTGGATCGGGACCTGCCCAGCGCCAGGGTCAGCGCCAGGTTGTCTCCCACGAACAGGGCCCGCGCATCGTGCCTGCGCTGGCTGCGGGCCAAGCGCTCGAGCCCCTCCAGCACGGCTCGGGCCCCCGGGCGCCATCGCGGTGGTACAGGGGGACCCATGGAGGAGGCGGGCTGGCAGCTCAGGGAACGTCTTGCCCCGCTCCCACCTCAGCACCTCCGCGTCGGCGGGCTCGGTCCTCGCCCGCGCTATCCCGCCCCCCTGCCCCATCGAGCCCGGCGGCAGCAAATGCGTGGCCCCTCGTTACCTCGGCGCCCAGCCGGAACCGCGCCCGCTCGGGCGCCCGCCCAGCGTCGGCGACTACCGCCTTCGGCCACCGCGAGTAGGCCACGCCGAAACCCCGCGGCGACGCGTCGGTCTGGTAGACGCCCCGCAGCCACTCGTCGCCCCACTTCGCCTCCACGAACACCATCGCGCCGCTGAACGCGAGGAGACCCTGCCTCCCGCCCCCCCGCAACGGCGCCCTGGTGAAGTACTGCTTCTTCACGAACCTGTAGGTCGCGCGCAGGATGGACAGCGGCCCCCGCCGAATCAAGGCCACGAACGCCACGTGCCCGACCAGGGCCTCGAGCTCCTGCCGGGAGCAGGCCCCGCGGCGCACCAGCTCCTGGATGGAGCCCCTCACGCGCCAGAACCTCTTGGCAGTGGGCCGCGTACGGCCCAACTGTCCGCCCACCTCCACGCCGAGCGCAATGCCGCACTGGCCGCGCATTGCAAGCAAATTCCGCCTCGTGGACCGCCCGCTCCTGGCCCCCGAAGGTCTCGGTCACCACCGTCAGCCCCTGCCGCGCGTAGTCCTCGTCGTCCGCCAGCGCGCCCAAGTTGCCCGCGTAGCAGTACTTCCCCTGTCCGCCAGGGCCCTCGCCCCCTCGAAGCACCAAGGGGGCCCTCGGTCCTGAAGAAGCTGGGCCCCGGAGAGCTCCTTGGTCAGCTACATATGCCTGGCGTTTGTCTCCCGGGCGCAGTCGAGACCCCACGCCCATCCCATGGGCAAAGACTGCGCCAGCGGATGCAGGACCGCGTCGCAGGGTAGACGCTCGCCCCCCCCCCACCGGGCGAGGCCCATCTCGGAGGCCACATCTCGGGGCAGGCGAAGTACTCGTCCAGCTTGGAGCCCCCGGGGTACCTCAGCCTGTGGAAGCAGCCCTCGACGTCGGAGGCCCCGAGGCACACGCCCCCGCGCCCCCCGGCCTGCCGCCCCGCGCGGCCCGGCCCCTCGCCCGTCAGGAGGCCGACGCCCCGGGGAGACACGAACTGCCTGTTGGACGCCCGACAGTCCAAGATCAGCCTCTGCTGCGCGCCGCCCTTCTCCTCGACCACGAACACGCCCGCGTCGCACTTCTTGCTGGCGCTCAGCCGCGCCAGCCCTATCCGTGGGGGCCGCTTCACATGCCCCACATACACCTTTCGATTGGATCGCAGCACAGGGTCGGCACAGGGCCGCACTGGCCCCAGCGCCTTGTCGGGCATGGCCACCTCTCCAGGCGACCTCAGCACGTAACTCCCATACTCCTTCAAAGAATCACGGGCCGCTTCCGGCAGCAACTGGTCGATGCGCGGCGCAAGCCCGACGTCGCCTGGGACGCCGAGCCGGTCGCGCGCGAAGGAAGCCAGGTTAACTCGGGCCTCGGCCCCGCAGGGGCCGTGGCCCCGCAGCAGCTGTGGAAGAGCTCGCTGCGAGGGTTCCGCGCTGCTCGGACGTCTCCAGCCAGCTGCGGCCAGCTGCGCCCGCCGCTGCGCGTCGCGCCGCAGCCCGGCCACCTTCTCGGCGGTCACCAGGCGCGGCCTCGCGCGGCCAGCCTCTCGCCAGCGCGCGCCGCGCATCCAATTCAAGCTCTGGATGGCGACGGTCGTCAGCCGCTTCTCTCGCAGCTTGCCCCGCCCGGGCAGACCTGCGCCGACGCCAAGATCGAGCTGCCCCACGAGCGGCACAGGGAAGTACTGCCCCGCGCCGCCAGCCTCGCCCACAGCGCCCGGAGTCGGCCACCTCCCAGGCCCGTGCCAGGAGCTCATCCTGCCGCGCCAAGGGCGCCCGCCCCGGCGGCGGCGAGGGCGGTCCTTGCCTAGGCCTTGCCCTGAGGTTCCATGTCTCCTGATTCTGGAGACGATGTATCATCTCCAGATATCTGGAGATGTCTCCAAACGTCTGGAGACAGCTACACGCAGCCAAATGGCAACGTTATAGTGGTACAAAAATATAAGTATGAACATTGGTTGTGTTATTTCTTATATAAAAAACATATGCGCGGTCGGCTACGGGGAAGGATGTTAGATGCGATGTGGGCGGAGACAAGTAGGGTAAACTACCTCAGACATGTCACCGCGTTTGTCGCAGGCAATTGTCGTAGCCAGGCTCGCATTCGTTGCCCGTCAACCTCCTATAGCGGATGTCACTGGCGAAGCGGGCAGTGCCCCCCCGCATTTCTTTCGCCCTCCTCTTCCTGGCTGCGGGGGGCGTGCCACGAAAACACGGACATGACAATAGCGCACATTGCACTGGTGGGTAATCAACGCGCTGATTCACGCCGCGCGTGAACGCTGACTTCGCCCCTGAGCAGGACCAGGAGAGCAGCAGGAGAAGGAGCAGGAGCAGGAGCAGGAGGAGCAAGACGGTGGGGGGGATTGGAGGGCGAAAGAATGAGTAAATGAGTGAATTGGTAACGGAATGACTGGCTGGTTGAATGAATGGGCGGGGTGGGTGAGCGAGCGAGTGCATGCGCAAGTGCGAAGGTGGTTGGGTGAACGAGAGGACACATGAAACAACAGTGTCAGACCGCTGCGCAAAATGCGCGATGGTCTGTCGCGTCGCCGAACTGGCGCAAGTCGCATCCCCATGCCGTCGGCCACGGCCTTGCAGTCGTCGGCGTCACGCCTTATCGGGGCGGCGCGACGCTAGCAAAGCAACGCGGCCCGTGCAATCGAATAGACATCACTGTGTTTAAGTATTGGGTAGCGGTATGTGTCGATATTCGCTTGCTGGTTTCATGCGAGGGGTGGTGCCGCTCAACTGGCATGTAGAGGCGGCGTGGGCTACTGCCGCACGATTCGGCGCCACGCCTGTGCATGCGATGTGCATGCGCTGCTCGCTGGCACATGTCGCAGTACACGACCACGTCATACAAGATCGATGAGCCCCAACCCCTAGTTCAGCTTGGACGTCCAATTTGACAAACAGGCCGCTCTCAAACTTAAAGGGGCGAACAGACTCGGCTAAATTGGACAGCAGGGGGTTCAACGACTCGTCACGCCATGCGGCGTATAGGCGCGGGCGCCCCAGCCACTGGATCCTATGCGAGAGATCCGCGGCGCTAGGATTGTGTGAGCGGAGGTAGATACATGCGGAGTGAGAGAGAGGGATCGAGAGAGCGAGAGAGAGACAGATAGACAGATCTGGCGGGGCCAGGTCGGGGAAGCGCGAGGGCGGCGGCGCGGCGCGCAAGTGCGCGCGCGCATGTGCGGATGGGGGGGGGGGGGGGGGGGGGGGGGGGGGGGGGGGGAGGGGGCAAGATCCCTAAGATCCTGAAGACGCCCCACGCGCATTGGAGACCCTGGGCCATGCGAGGCCATGGGCCCACAGGAGACCCGTGCTAGACCCTGCAGCCCGCGGGCCCTGCGAGGCCGAGGGCCCCAGACGGCCCCGAGGCGCGGGGCGCACAGGCACCTGGGGGGGAAGAGGGGGGTGGGGGGGGAAGGGAAGGGGGGCTGGAGGAGCAAACCCCGCCCTCCGACGAACCCCTCAAGCGGATCGCGGGGTCTGGCGGGGAACAGCCGAAGGCTAGACAGTATCAGCGAACGGAGGGTTGGGACTGACAGACGCAACCCCTTTCCCACCCACCCCTGCCCGCGGCTAGCCAGCCAGGGCACGGATGGGAGGGGGGGTCGTGATCGCCCGCCCGTGGGAGCCCCCATTCAACGGATACTCGCGGATCGAGCCGCGACGGAGGTGCTGGGACGGACAGCCACAACCGCTCGCCCCCTTTGATGGCCCCATCCACGGATCCCGCATAGGAAGAGATTCACGCCAATACTTAAACACCTCAGACACCCAAGATCACCAAGACACTCCAAACGCCTTGGGGGCCCTGGGTCATGCGAGGCTATGGACACACATGAGACCCCTGGGCCATGAGAGGCCGAGGACCCCAGAAGACCCCGAGGCGCGGGGCGCCCGGGCCCCTGGAGGGCCCAAGCCTCGCCCACTCCGACGCACCCCTCAAGCGGATCACGGTGTCTGGCAGGGAACAGCCGCAGGCTATACAGTGTCCGCGAACGGAGGGTTGGGACGGACAGTCACAACCCCTCCCCCCCCCCTGCCCGCGGCGAGCCAGCCTGCGCACGGGGTGGAGGGGGGTCGTGATCACCCGCCCAGGGGAGAGACCCCATGCAACGGATACTCACAGATCGAGCCGCGAAGCAAGTGCTGGGACGGACAGCCACAACCGCTACGCCCCCCTTGAGTGGCCCCATCCACGGATCCCGCACATGGCGAGGAACACGCCAAACCTTAAACGCCTCAGACACCCAAGACCCCCAAGACACCCCAAACGCCTTGGAGACCCTGGGTCATGCGAGGCTATGGGCACACAGGGGCCCTGGGCCCTGAGAGGCCGATGGCTCCAGGAGACTCCGAGGCGCGGGGCGCCCAGCTCCCTGGGGGGCCCAAGCCTCGCCCACTCCGACGCACCCCTCGCGCAGATCGCGGGGTCGGGCGGGAAAGTAGCGGCCGAAGGCTGGACAGTATCCGCGAACGGGGGGTTGGGACGGACAGCCACAACACATTGTCACCCCCCATGCCCGCGGCTAGCCAGCCAGGGCACGGATGGGAGGGGGGGTCGTGATCACCCGCCCAGGGGAGACCCCATGCAACGGATACTCACAGAAGATGTACCCCAGAGCACACGCTCATCGCCCATGTTTAGATTATGCCCCAGGGCACACGTACTTTTGGTGTGGTTGGGTGGGACAACCGTTGCCCTCGCCATCCTCGAGCCCCCTCGTCATCCTCCGCACACCCCCGACCCATCATCACCAGCATCATCATCAGCATCAGCATCATCATCAGCATCCGCATCATCATCAGCACCATCACCATCATCAGCCTCGTCATCATCAGTATCATCATTCGAATCATCGCCAGCATCATCATCATCACCATCACCATCAACACCATCATATTCTTCGTCAATGATGATGCTAATTTGGTGTGTCCCAGCGGCTGTCCTTGATGCCAAATGCCAAAGCAAGTGGTGCTTCGGCTTCAGCTATATGCCAGCGGCCTCGAGCAACGTGAGGTGGCGCGCGCAGTGCATGTTCAGCGCGGGGCACTCGTCGTCTGACGGCGCATCGGGGGCGGCCTTCAACAACACAATCCAATCACGAAGTGCGTTCGCACGCGCCTCGATAGCGGGCCCACGCTCTATCGCGCGCGCGCGCGGGGGGGGGGGGGGGGCGCCTCCACGCAGAAGTCAAAGAGTCCAAGCGTCTCGGCTGCCGTCGCCTCTAGCTTGGGCTTAGCTGGGGACCCGAACATAGATGCTGCAAGCTGGGAGGGGAGATCTCACTAACTGGGTGACCATCGCGTCGCCTCTTCTCATAAAAAGACGTCAAGAGTGTTTGAAGCCGCGATCTACCGAACTGGTGCTGCACTGCTTGGGTGGAAAAATATGTCCCCAACGTTGCCAGTACACCCCAAACTATTGAAACCGCGGCCTCTGCAGCCGCACCCAACGCCACTGTGTGCATGTAGTCAACTGCGTAGTGCTCATGTTGGTGCCACCAGACCCAGAGAATATCTGATTCCGGTGGTTCGTCAATGATGCGAGCGACGGGCGCCAAAACTAGAGCACACGCGGTACTGGCACAACCGCCTACATGAAGACATCAGGCAGTGCGGGCTGAGGGTGTTCATTTCCTTTGGCAAGTGGGCCGCTGTCCGCATTCAGACTGACCGTATCGCGTGTCACCGCGAGGCCCCTTCCAGTCTTCGGTATGTTATCGAACACCAGCTGTGGATCAGCAATCAGCTTGGCACGCTCCTCGGCTGCGCGAATGACCACCTTTATCTCAGCGCTGCGCGTGGCGAGCTCGTGCGAATCAGGGCCGTGGTCCAACCATACAGGATCCATGGCACCAGTGAGCCTGCACATGTAAGCACATGCGCTTGCACACAACGCATAGGTGCGCCCATGGGAGGGTTGCCAGTGGCCGCATGGAATGAAATAGTACACTGTACTAGGAACCGATAATTCACCGATGGCTCACCGATTGAGCACCGACGCTGATGACGGCGTGTGTGTGTGTGCGTGGAGATGTGGCGATGCTGTGGACGATGAGTAGGGTGATTTTGTGGATGCGGAAGAAGGGCGCGGATAGCCAGTGCGTGTGTGTGTGTGGTGGTGTGTGTGTGTGTATGTGTGTGTGTGTGGGGGGGGGCACAATGATGATGATCGCGGGAATGGGGCGTGTGTATGGAGACGAGAAGGGGTGCGCGTAGAATGGCGATGATGCGCATGCTTATGATAATGGCGACGGGGAACGTGAGGAGGACGAGGGGGGTGGTGATGATGATGAGGGAGATGATGATGAGGAGGATGAGGAGGACGATGAGGAGTGGGAGGAGGATGGGAATGATGAAGCGGATGAGGAGGATGAGGCGAGTGCAGGCGACAGCGAGGATGTGCATGATAATTCCCGCACAATCATATTATCACCCAACTTCGCCCCGCCGTGGTCGTGGCTATCGTGGCCCTCTTCTTACTTAAACGGGCCATCATCATCATCATCATCATCATCATCATCATCATCATCATCATCATCATCATCAGCATCGCCATCATCATCATCACCATCATATTATTAGTCCCCCTCATTCACCTCATCCTCATCGCCCTCATCCCGTTCACCCTTCTTCTCATTCCTCCTAATCGTCCTCATCCCCCTCATCCTCCCCCCCCGTCCTCATCATCATCTCCCCCATCATCATCCTCATCATCCTCATCATCCTCATCATCCTCATCATCCTCATCATCATCATCATCATCATCATCATCATCATCATCATTTTCTTCCGCCTCCTCCTCATCCGCCCCCATCCCCCCCCCACCCCGTCCCCCTCGTAAACATCCTCCTCGTCATCATCCTCGTATTCTTCGTCGCCCCCCTCCCGCCCAACTCCGTCCTCCTCCTCGTCATCTTCCTCCTCCCCATCATCACCATCATCCTCATCCGCCGTCGCATCCTCATCCGCATCCCCCTCCGCACCCTCCTCGTCATCCCCCCCCTCCTTAGACATCCTCAAACTTCTGAGCTCTGAGATGCCCTGCGCGAGGTGGTCCGGCCCGTCTCGCCTGAGACATCCTTGCAACTTTGAGTTCTGAGATGCCGTGCGCAATGTGGTCCGGCCCGTTTCGCACAAGACATTCTCGCAACTCTGAGCTCTCAGATGCTGCGCAAGAGGTGGTCCAGCCTGGGGGGCCAGAAGACCACATGTTACATATCCTCCATGGGACCCTGCGAGCCTCAGGAGGCCCCAGAGAGGTCCAGGAGGCCGCAGGACGCCCAGGACAGGCCCCAGGGGCCCTCAGGAGATTCCCAGGAGGCTCCCAGGAGGCCCTAGGAGGCCCTCTATCAGAACGTGTCAAGTTACTACACATCCGGTGTCGATTCGTTGATTTTTCCTGCTCTTGTGCCCTCATTTTCATTTTGAGGGGCCCAAGCGCCCACAGGTTAGATATCCCCCCTGGGAGCCCCAAGAGGCTTCAGGAAGCCTCAGGTGGAGTTCACGAGGCCCCAGGAGGCCCAGGAGGAAGCTCCAGGAGGTCCCCAGGAGGCCCCAGGAGACACCAGGAGGCCGCAGGACGCCCAGGCCCCAGGGGTCTCCAGGAGATTCCCAGGAGGCTCCCAGGAGGCCCCAGGAGGCCGCCTATCAGAACGTGTCAAGTTAATACACATCCGGTGTCGATTCATTGATATTTGAAGAGGCCCAAACGGCCACAGGTTAGATTCCCCCCTGGGAGCCCCAAGAGGCTTCAGGAAGCCTCAGGTGGAGTTCACGAGGCCACAGGAGGCCCAGGAGGAAGCTCCAGGAGGTCCTCAGGAGGCCCCAGGAGGCACCAGGAGGCCCCCGCAACTCGGACCTCTGAGACGCCGCGCTCGAAGTGGTCCGGCCCGTTTCGTCTGAGACTTCCTCGCACCACGTTTCGCCCGAGACATCGTCGCAATTCTGGGGTCCGAGATGCCGCGCGCGAGGTGGTCCAGCCCGTTACGCTGGAGACATCCTCGCAACTCTAGGCTCCGAGATGCCGTTCGGGATGAAGAGGAGGTGGAGGAGGAGGAGGAGGAGGAGGAGGAGATGGAAGGGAGAAGGAGGAGGCGGATGATGTGCATGAGGGAGCAGGCAGGAGGAGGGGGAGGCCCCAGAGAGCTCCAGGAGGCCGCAGGACGCCCAGGACAGGCCCCAGGGGTCCCCAGGAGATTCCTAGGAGGCTCCCAGGAGGCCCCAGGAGGCCCCAGGTGGAGTTCAGGAGGCCACAGGAGGCCCAGGAGGAAGCCCCAGGAGGTCCCCAGGAGGCCCCAGGAGGCACCAGGATGCACCCGCAACTCGGAGCTCTGAGACGCCGCGCGAGAGATGATCCGGCCCGTTTCGCCTGAGACTTCCTCGCAGCGCGTTTCGCCCGAGACACCAGCCCGTCTCGCCTGAGACATCCTTGCAACTCTGAGCTCTGAGACGCCGTGCGCAAGTTGGTCCGGCCCGTTTCGCACAAGACATTCTCGCAACTCTGAGCTCCCAGATGCCGCGCAAGAGGTGGTCCAGCCTTGGGGCCCAAGCGGCCACATGTTACATATCCCCTCTGGGACCCTGGGAGCCCCAGGAGGCCCCAGAGAGCTTCAGGAAGCCGCAGGACGCCCAGGACAGGCCCCAGGTGTCCCCAGGAGATTCCCAGGAGGCTCCCAGGAGGCCCCAGGAGGCCCCCTCTCAGAACGTGTCAAGTTAATACACATCCGGTGTCGATTCGTCGATTTTTCCTGCTCTTGTGCCCCCCCCCCCCCCATTTTGGGGAGCCCCGACGGCCACATGTTAGATATCCCCCCTGGGAGCCCCAAGAGGTTTCAGGAAGTCCCAAGTGGGGTCCAGGAGGCCACAGGAGGCCCAGGAGGAAGCCCCAGGAGGTCACCAGGAGGCCCCAGGAGGCCCCCGCAACTCGGAGCTCTGAGACGCCGCGCTCGGGGTGGTCCGGCCCGTTTCGCCTTTTCGCCTGAGACTTCCTCGCACCACGTTTCGCCCGAGACATCCTCGCAACTCTGGGCTCCGAGATGCCCTGCGCGAGGTGGTCCAGCCCGTCACGCTGGAGACATCCTCGCAACTCTGGGCTCCGAGATGCCCTGCGCGAGGTGGTCCGGCCCGTCTCGCCTGAGACATCCTCGCAACTCTGAGCTCTGAGATGCCGTGCGCAAGGTGGTCTGGCCCGTTTCGCACAAGACATTCTCGCAACTCTGAGCTCTCAGATGCTGCGCAAGAGGTGGTCCAGCCTGGGGGCCCAGAAGACCGCATGTTACATATCCCCCCTGGGACCCTGGGAGCCCCAGGAGCCCCATAGAGCTTCAGGAGGTCGCAGGACGCCCAGGACAGGCTCAAGGGGTCCTCAGGAGATTCCCAGGAGGCTCCCAGGAGGCCCCAGGAGGCCCCCTATCGGAACGTGTCCAGTTAATACACATCCAGTGTCGATTCGTTGATTTTTCCTGCTCTTCTGGCCCCCTCCCCATTTTGGGAAGCCCCGACGGCCACATGTTAGATATCCCCCCCTGGGAGCCCCAAGAGGCTTCAGGAAGCCCCAGGTGGGGTCCAGGAGGCCACAGGAGGCCCAGGAGGAAGCCCCAGGAGGTCACCAGGAGGTCCCAGGAGGCCCAGGAGGCCCCCGCAACTCGGAGCTCTGAGACGCCGCGCTCGAGGTGGTCCGGCCCGTTTCGCCTGAGACTTCCTCGCAGCACGTTTCGCCCGAGACATCCTCGCAACTCTGGGGTCCGAAATGCCGCGCGCGAGGTGGTCCAGCCCGTCACGCTGGAGACATCCTCGCAACTCTGGGCTCCGAGATGCCCTGCGCGAGGTGGTCCGGCCCATCTCGCCTGAGACATCCTCGCAACTCTGAGCTCTGAGATGCCGTGCGCAAGGTGGTCTGGCCCGTTTCGCACAAGACATTCTCGCAACTCTGAGCTCTCAGATGCTGCGCAAGAGGTGGTCCAGCCTGGGGGCCCAGAAGACCACATGTTACATATCCCCCCTGGGACCCTGGGAGCCCCAGGAGGCCCCATAGAGCTTCAGGAGGTCGCAGGACGCCCAGGACAGGCTCAAGGGGTACTCAGGAGATTCCCAGGAGGCTCCCAGGAGGCCCCAGGAGGCCCCCTATCGGAACGTGTCCAGTTAATACACATCCAGTGTCGATTCGTTGATTTTTCCTGCTCTTGTGGCCCCCTCCCCATTTTGGGAAGCCCCGACGGCCACATGTTAGATATCCCCCCCTGGGAGCCCCAAGAGGCTTCAGGAAGCCCCAGGTGGGGTCCAGGAGGCCACAGGAGGCCCAGGAGGAAGCCCCAGGAGGTCACCAGGAGGCCCCAGGAGGCTTCAGGAGGCCCCCGCAACTCGGAGCTCTGAGGCGCCGCGCTCGAGGTGGTCCGGCCCGTTTCGCCTGAGACTTCCTCGCAGCACGTTTCGCCCGAGACATCGTCGCAACTCTGGGGTCCGAATGCCGCGCGCGAGGTGGTCCAGCCCGTCACGCTGGAGACATCCTCGCAACTCTGGGCTCCGAGATGCCCTGCGCGAGGTGGTCCGGCCCGTCTCGCCTGAGACATCCTCGCAACTCTGAGCTCTGAGATGCCGTGCGCAAGGTGGTCCGGCCCGTTTCGCACAAGACATTCTCGCAACTCTGAGCTCTCAGATGCTGCGCAAGAGGTGGTCCAGCCTGGGGGCCCAGAAGACCACATGTGGCTCCGAGGAGGCCCCAGAGAGCTTCAGGAGGCCGCAGGACGCCCAGGACAGGCCCCAGGTGTCCCCAGGAGATTCCCAGGAGGCTCCCAGGAGGCCCCAGGAGGCCCCCTCTCAGAACGTGTCAAGTTAAAACACATCCGGTGTCGATTCGTCGATTTTTCCTGCTCTTGTGCCCCCTCCTCCCCCCATTTTGGGGAGCCCCGACGGCCACATGTTAGATATCCCCCCCTGGGAGCCCCAAGAGGCCTCAGGAGGCCCCAGGTGGAGTTCAGGAGGCCACAGGAGGACCAGGAGGAAGCCCCAGGAGGCCACCAGGAGGTCCCAGGAGGCACGAGGAGGCCCCCGCAACTCGGAGCTCTGAGACGCCGCGCTCGAGGTGGTCCGGCCCGTTTCGCCTGAGACTTCCTCGCACCACGTTTCGCCCGAGACATCGTCGCAACTCTGGGGTCCGAAAAGCTGCGCGCGAGGTGGTCCAGCCCGTTACGCTGGAGACATCCTCGCAACTCTGGGCTCCGAGATGCCGTTCGGGATGAAGAGGAGGAGGAGGAGGAGGAGCAGGAGGAGGAGGAGGAGGAGAAGGCGTGTTTAAACATGCCATGCCAGCCCGCACTGGACGGGCACGGAATCGACCTTGGAAACCGCAGTGGGTCTAAAAACCCTGTTTGGGGATACTGCACTCCGGCTATAATGTGTGACTCCTGACGGCCCAAGCAGCCTCCAAAATCGCACCATGACGGCTCAAGAAACGCCCGAGAGGACCCCAAGACGACTTCTGGGGCCCATAAACGTACAGCAACCTCTGGAAAATCTATGATTTGGGCCCCTGGGACTTCTTGGGGGTCCAAGAGTGCGTCAAGACGGCTCAAGATGGCCTCAAGACGGGACAAGACGACCCCAAGACGGTCCAAGATGGCCCAGAGAGGGCCCAAAAAGCCCCCAAGAAGGCCCCAGAGGGCCCCCCCCCATGGTCCCAGGACGGCCCCAGAGGCCCCCAAAGAGGACCCCAAGACGGCCCAAGAGGGCCCTAAAACGGCCCAAAGGAGCACCCAGGATGGGAGTTTCAAAAAATGCGAGAACATCCCACGAGAGAGCGCGGCTCCTGGATCAATTGTGCGGAAGTCCCGCGCGAGATCGCGATCTCTCAATTAACCGCGAGGAAGAATCAGGCGGTAACCGTTGTTGTTGTAAACTGGGGGCCAGGGGCACAAATTGAGCCCCACGATTTTTCCTGATAAAGGACAGGGTGCGAGCCCCGGGCGAGGCACTTCAATTAAAAAACAATGTGGGCACCAGGGAGAGGGGATCAGCAATCAATGTTCTTCAAGAGCCGAATTTCAATGACAATAATTGTAAGACTCTTCGCACTGATCTGCTCGCGTGCCACTCAACACATATACCCCAGACCCTCGATACCCGCCGCCCTCTTCGTCTTCAATCGTACCCCCTTGGATGAATACCTTCCTCACCTGTCGCATGTATTGGGCGCAACCCTTAAAACAGGGGAGGAGAGGACGGATGGAAGGAAGGGACAAGGAGGAAGGGAGAAGGATGGAGCACGAGAGGAATTAGCAGGAGGGTGGCTAGAAGCAGACAACACGTCACAGAACCAGACGGGCAGATCAGGCGGGCAAACCCTAGCGGGCGGGTCGCCAAGGCGACCCCAGGCCGCTGGGTCGAGCAGGCAGGTTGCTAAAACATCAGCTCTGCATGATTCGCGAGGAAATCTCGGGCGATAGCGTAGTTCTCGAGCAAGTCGCAAGAAAAACCAACGCGACAGCGTGATTTCTGAGTGTCGAGGGCGCGGCGCCGCAAAAAAAGCGAGGACGTACCACACGAGAGAGTGATTCCTGCATGCACTGTGAGGAAGTTCCGCGCGAGAGAGCGATTATAAAATAAGTTTCAAAGACGTATCGGGCGGAGGCAGCTGCTGTGGTAATACAGGGGACAACACGCTTATCTGAGGCGCAAGACTTGCCCTTGTTAAAAGCAAGGTGCGAGCCCCAGGAAGAACACTTCAATCGAACAATCACATGGGCACGAGGGGAGATCAACAATGAGCATTTTAGAATTATGAGACTTCATCAACCACAATAATAACAAAGGCATCAGCAACATCATCGTCATCATCATCAACGACAGTAGCAATATCGGCATCGTCAGCATCGTCATCACAAGCATCATCATCAGTATCAGCATCACCATCCTCATCATCATCAGCATCATCGTCATTATCCTCATCATCAGTATCATCAGCATCATGATCATCACCAACATCATCCAGATCATCGTCACCAGAATC
This sequence comes from Prorocentrum cordatum, assembly GCA_963575745.1. Classification (NCBI taxonomy): domain Eukaryota; class Dinophyceae; order Prorocentrales; family Prorocentraceae; genus Prorocentrum; species Prorocentrum cordatum. The sequence continues at coordinate 500,285 of CAUYUJ010021837.1, read as the reverse complement.
ATCATCATCATCATCAGCAGCAGCATCCTCATCCTCACCATCAGCATAAGCAGCACCAGCAGTAGCATCACCATTAGGATCAGCATCATCACCATCAGCAGCATCATCGTGCTCGTCGCCATCAGCAGTAGCCGAAGCCGCATAATCAGCAGCAGCATTACCACAGCATAACCATCACTGTCACCATCATGAGTCACGATCACAGTCGTCACCATCATCACCGCCATCATGCATCATCATCAGCATCAGCATCAGAATCATCATCATCATCATCATCATCATCATCATCATCAACATAATCTTCAACAGCATCATCATCACCAACATCCTCGTCCTCCCTCTCACCCACATCGTGCGTATCATGATCAGTACCATTACAATCACCATCGTATTCACATTCTTAACAAAAAACATCGCCACTACTATAAGCATCATGATCGTGATCATGCCCTTGATCATGAGCGTCAGCATCGTCATCATCATGATTCACATGATCCAGATCACAACCATCATCATCTTCATCATCACCATCATCAGCATCATCATCATCACCATCATCATCATCATCACCATCATCATCATCATCATCATTTCATCATTGTCATCATCATCATCATCATCATCATTTCATCATTATCATCGTCATCATCATTATCATTACCATCATCATCGTCATCAGCATCATCATCATCATCACCAGCATCATCATCATCGTATGAATCATCATCGTCATCGTCAACGTCATCGTCGTCATCGTCATCATCTGCATCATCATTAGCATCATCATTAACACCTGCACAATCACCATCATCATCACCATCATCAGTAACATTAACATCGCCATCGCCATCATCGGCATCATCAGCCGCATCTGCATGAGCATCAGCATCAGCAAACAGCATCAGACTCTTCATGAGCAGCATCAGCATCGTCATCAGCGTCAGCACCAGCATCACAACCTCCCCCCACCCCAACGCACAGAACTGGCGAGCCTCGCTCGCCGCCACCGCGTCCCGCGCCGGCGAGCCGGCCATGGCCACGGCCTCGCGGACCTCCGCGAGATGGCTCTGCTGGAAGAAGGCGACGTCCTGCGAAACAATGCAGGAGGTGGCCCCCTGGGGATGATGATGACGATGACGATGACAATGATGGTGATGATGATGGTGGCGATGAGGATGGTGACAATGGTGGTGATGATGACGACGCTGGTGATGACGATGACAATGAGCCTGGTGATCATGATGATGATGATGATGACGATGATGATGATGATGATGATGATGATGGTGACGATGGTGACGATGACAGTGGTGATGGTGGTGGTGATGGTGATGATGATGATGGTGGTGATGATGATGACGATGATGATGACGAAGCCCCCTCACGCGCTAGGTTATCTGATGAACAGTGCCCGAATGTGAGGATTCCTTTTAGAGATTGTCTGCGCTCGAGCATCCGGGGCCATACCCTCATTGGCCTCTTAGAAAGCTCAAGGTGCCGAACAGCAGGTCCCGCGAGAGCATTGCTGAGAACATCGCGGGGGAAGTGACTGCACGGCCATGGGTGAGCAGTAACCTTTCGAGGGCAGACCAGGCAAGAGAGGCGGGCGGGAGAAGTGGCAGGACACGAGATAGATGTTCCAAGGCAAAAAGACGCTCAAAACAATATAAAAGATGATCGCCACCGCATGCCTGACAAGCAACAAAGCAGTTATGCCTGCCTTGTGTATAGCGACCACTGTACGCCCAAGCGCTACAGACACACTTTAAATACGCCGCCCCCTACACATGGGGCTAGCTTGGTGATGGCAAGTCTAAGCTGCATGACTCCAAGGTCGGCCTATGAAAGTAGACTGCACATCGACACGCTCTGTTCCAACGACGAAGCCAAGAGCTACAAAAATGAGGGTATCACACAGCATGATGCTGGCCATGATGAGAATGATGATACTGTCGAACTATGTGGTCGCGTAAAAGCTGGAAAAAACTATCATATCAAAATATGTGGTCACGGTGATGGTGGTGATGTTGGTGGTATGGCTGACCATATCGATGCTGAACATGGCGATGGCGATGCTGCTATTGATGATGATACTGGTGGCGCTGATAACGGTAGTGACGATGAAGGTGACGATGACCATTATGCTCATCATGATGATGGTGACGATGGTGGTGCTGATGATGGTTGTGCTGATGATGGTGTTGATGATGATGGTGCCAATGATGATCACTGCGATGATGATGATGCTGATGCTGACGATGGTGGTGATGATTGTGGTTATGATAATGATGGTTGGTGATGGATATGCTGCTGATAATGATGTCGATGCTGATGGTGGTGGTGATGACGATTGTGGTGCTGATCATGCGAATGCTTGGGGTATGTGTGATGACGTGGGTGGAATATGGTGATGGCAACGATCATGAAAATAATAGTGAAGATGATGGAGGCGATGATGGTGGTGATGATGACGCAGGTGAGGGTGCTGATGGTGATGTTGTTCATCATGGTGATGATGATGGTGATGATGATGTTGATGATGGTGTTGATGATTGGGTTGGTGATGATGATTACCATGACGATGATGATGTTCATGATCATGATGACGATAATGATGGTGATAATGGTGGCGCTTGTGCTTGGCGATCACGGCGACGACGAAGATGGTGGTGGTGATGACGATGATGATGATGATCCTGATGAGGATAGTGGTGGTGCTGACGGCACTGACGAAAATCGGAATGCTGATGATGGTGGTGCTGGTTTTTATAATGATGATGATAATGGAGATGCTGATGATGATTGCGATGACGGTGATGCTGATGATGGTGATGGGGATGATGGAGTTGATGAGGTTGATCATGGTGATGTTGGTGATGAGGGAAATGAAGGTGATGTTGGTGATGATGGTGACCCAGATGATGGTGACAGTTGTGCTGGAGATGATAATGTTGATGACGATGCCGACGGTCATGACCGAGGCGACGAAAACGATGCTGACGATGATCATGATGAAAATGGCTGGCAATGGAAGTGATGATGACGGTGGCGCTGATGTTGGTGCTGGGGATGATGATGATTGCGACAGTGATGATGCTGATGACGATGGCGAGAACCATCTTGGTCATACGGATTCTAATGATGATGCGACGGGTGATGGTTACGATGATGATCATGGTAATCATGATGAACATGATCAGGATGATGATGATGACGATGCTCATGTTCATGGTGATGATGATGCCGAGGATGACGATCAATTGATTCGGACGATAATGAGAATGAGCCCCGCAGCTGAAGGGGCCAGGGGCTCCTTGCTCGTACTGCCCTTCGGACCGAGGCGTTCCCTTTGGCCCTGCGGAGGCAACGCCCAGTCTCATGCGCCCTGGCGCACACGCGCAGATTCGCCCGTGCGACGAGAGCAATCACCCGCCTCAACCGAGGCAAGCGGAAGAACGGCACCCGCGCAGACACGGCGACTCAGCCCGCGGCGCCCGCGAGCGGGCGCGGGGCCTCAAGTGGGAGCCCCAGGGGGGCGCCGGCCGCTACGAGGGCGGTCCGAGAGGCCGCCCTGGCCGTCGAAATCCAGCCTGACCTCGCGCGCGCTCGCGTCTGCGCCCAGGCCCAGGGCGACCTCGCGCTTGCACTGGCCCTTCGGTCTTCCAGCCCGCCCTCGAAGAAGCCCCCGCCCGCGCCCAGGTCCAGGCCGAACTTGCGCTTGCCCTTCTGGTCCTCCAGCCTGTTCTCGCAGGGGCCCTCGTCCGCAGGCTGAAAACAGCCCGAGACGGCCTCAAGACGGCCCAAGATGGCCCCAAGAGGGCCCATGAGGCCCCCAAAAAAGTCCAAGAGGCCCCCAAGAAAACTTCCGAGAGCGCTTTCGGAAGCCAGAATTTTTGATAATTCTATAGTTCTGGAACAATTTCAACGTTCTCACCTTTTTCGGTTCCCGGAAGGCCACGACGGCCCAAGCAGCCTCCAAGAAGGCCCTCAAACGGCCCAAGAGGCCTCCAATGGGGGCCCCGATACGGCCCAAAACGGCCCCGAGACGGCCAAAAAAAACCTCCAAGACGGCCCAAGAAGCCCCCATGACGGCCCCCGAGGACCCCAAGAGAGCCCCAAGGCGGCCGCGAGAGGCTTCCAAAGTGGCCTCCGAAGTGGCCAGACGGCGTGAGAGCGCCCAAAGACAGCCCAAGACGTCCCCAAGAGGCCCCAAGAGGCTCCAAAGAGGCCCCCCAGAGGCTCCAAAAAGCGCCTAAGAAGCTTCCAAGAAGCTCCCGGGAGACTCCCAGGAGGCCCCACAACGACTGGACTGAACGTGCTCTGAAACACCCTCGGCGAGTCACTCAACAATAATACCCCGCCCTGGGCGAACCGCGGCGCATCGCCAGCCAGATGGAAGTTGGTCACGGCGGCGTCCGTGATCAGAGCCAGCGCTGGAAGGGAGGAAGGGGAGGGGAGAAGGAAAAGGAGCGATGGCGGGAGGCGGGAGGGAGGGGTAGCAGAGGCACAGAGCGCCCCAAAACAGCCCAAGACGCGCAAAAAATGCCCCAGGAAGCTCCCAAGAGAACCCCACTGACGCCCAGAAGGCGCAGCCCAGAGGCCCCCCCAGAGATCCTCTGCAGTCCGCCAACGACTGGGCTGCACGTTTTCCCAACCTGCGCACGGACCACATCGATTGCAATCTCCTCATATGCTATCCAGGGATCCAGATGACTCGCGACAACGCGGCGCCATATTTTTGCCCAAGAAACCCCCAAAAAGCCCCGACGAGGCTCCAAACAAGCCCCAAGATGCCCGCAAGAAGCCTCCACAAGACCCCCAAGAGCTCCCAGGACACTCCGAAACGACTGGACTGTGCGTGCTCCGGACATGCACCCCGCGAAGCGAGAGGAATCTCATACTTCCTATGCGGGTTGACTGTATCCACTGCTTCCTGGCCAGGCCGGTCCGGAACCCAGCAGCGGTATATACGCCGCGCCCTCCTGGCTTGGCCAAGGGGGGCGTATACACAGCTCCTGGGCCCAGGAAGGTCCCGGCCAGGGGGCAGTGGATATGTATAGATTTCGTTGCCCGATCACTTCAGGCACATCATCATAAAAGCCGCCGCTACGGCAGCACTGTGACTCAGCTGGCGCGGAGGGTGCGTTGCGGCAGGCTTCTGTATTGTCCGAGCACGACTTATTACCGTCTCCGTTGCCCTTTCGCTCGAGCTGCTCCTCCACACGAGAGCAGCAGCATAGAGAGGCCGCTCACAGGCCCCGAGGGTGACGAAGCCCACGTGTGCAATCCGAAGCAAGATATTCAATCAGAATCAGACACAGTCGGACCTAGGCCAGAAGAACACCCCTCAAGAACATGAGACCCTCGGTCGGCCAAGACAAACAGAACATCCAAGGGTACCATCCCCAGAATGCACGAGAACATCCAACAAGCACGAAGAACATTAGGATACCCTCCCCAAACCAGCCTCGATCGTATACCTCGGACCGACTATAGAGAGGCCGCTCAAAAGCCCCGAGGGCGACGAAGCCCACAGGTGCAGTCCGGAACAACATGTTCAATCACAATCAAGTGCCCGTCGGTCGGAAAAACTGAATAGAAGCATGAAGTAGACAGGCGTTGGAAGTAGATTGGCTTCCGCCTGGCCCCTGAAGAGGAGTGAAGAGGAAGGCCACTCGTTCGTTGAAGTTGGAAGAAGCCTTAAACAGATTGGGATCTGGGCATCCAGAAATACCTACGTTCAACGACCGACAGGTACTGATTTTAGGAAGTGGGCTGTGGGCGCCCGTGGCAGAGGTTCTGCCACGCCCTCACACGCATTGCAGGCAACCGCTAAGCGTAGGAAAAACAATACAGTCGGGCGCCTGAAAGATGGAATGCCAAATAAGGAAACAAGCCCCTCTCAGGCCCCAAAACCTCCTTCGTTCACGAGGAGGGCTACTGTAGACGAACAGCCATGGAAGGACCCAAGGAACAGCCAGCCCCTTCCGAACCCAAACTGTTCCTTGCTTCAGCGCCTTGACCGTGGCATAGCGGAGACACGCGGTCAGGAGCATGAGCCCCCTCGCCGAAGGCCCAGGGCCCTAATGGAGCTCCGCACCCCAAGCGGAGAGCACTCGGGGGGGGGCCAACGTTCGGTCCGCAGCCCCGGCGGTCGCAGGCGCGTCCGGGAGCCAGCGGGGCGCGCCGCGGCACCAGGAACGCCGAGACGGGGGCACTAGGCACGAAGAGCAGAAGTGCACCCTTCCGAAGGTGTTTTGCTTCGACCTCGCGCCAGCTGCACTGCTCTCCTCTCCCCCTGATGAGGTTTGTATGTTTCCCTGCCTGATCCGCACATTTGCTTTTACACACAGGATTGTCCCGAGTCGGCGTTCGGTCTGTCTTTTCCTGTCAGAACGTTCTCTGTTTCTCACAATGGTGTTCCCGCTGCAGCGGTGGTCGCATTTCAGGATCGGCGCGTTGCTCCCATCTTTCAGACTTGCGCTCTCGCCCAAGCGCGGGCCACATTTCTGGATCCAATGTGTACCGCGTCGTTGCCGTTCCATCCCTTTCTTGCCTCTACCTTCCCCTGGTTCTCCTGCTCCTCCTTCTCCTGCACATGCTGCTGCTCTCCCTTCTTCGGCATCCTATTCCTCCTCCTCCTCCTCGTCCTCCTGCTCTTCCTGCTGATCATCTTCCTGCTCATCCGACACCTCCACCTCCTCCGCATCCAACATGCAAAGACCCAATGTCTGGTTGCAAACCACACAATGGGGTCATTTGGGGAATCCAGGTCATCTAGGACACCCCAGCCGACGGAGAGAAAAGAATACATTGCAATGGAAAGGGATGGGTTGGTGAGGCAGAATGCCAGGGATGGCCCGAACGCAACTAGCTTGTCCATCCTCCCCTCTCCCTTCACCACCCTCCCTCACCTGACCCTCCCCCCATTGTACCTTCTCCCTCCTACCTCCTCCTGCCCCTCCTCCCCCACCTCATCGTCTTCCGCCTCCTCCTCCTCCTCCTCCTACTTCTCCTACTCCTACTCCTACTCCTACTCCTACTCCTACTCCTGCTCCTACTCCTACTCCTGCTCCGCCTCTTCCTCCTCCACGCCAACATCATTGGCACTAACAGCGTAAGCATCATCAGCATCAGCATCAACATCAGCATCAGCATCAGTATCAGCATCAGCATCAGCATCGGCAGCAACATCATCATTAACAACATCATAATACAGATACCGGTAATAATAGTAATAATCATACTCATCATCATCAGCAGCATCAGCGTCATCATCATCAGCATCAGCATCAGCATCAGCAACATCATCATCGTCATCAGCATCATTATCATCAACATCAATCATCGTTATCATAATCAGCATCGTCATCCTCATCATCATCATCATCATCAGCAGCAGCAACAGCATCATAATCAGCATCATCAGCATCGTCAACATCATCAGCAGCATCATCGTCATCGTCATCATCAGATGCATCATCATCAGCATCAGCAGCATCATCATCATCAGCAGCATCATCACCATCAGCATCATCATCATCAGCATCATCATCATCATCATCTACAGCATCAGCATCAGCATCATCATCAGCATCGGCATCCTCAACAACATCATCAACAGCATCATCATCAGCATCGCGATCAGCATCGTCGTCGCCGTCAGCAGCAGCAGCAGCAGCAGCGTCATCAGCATCATCATCATCAGCAGCAGCGTCAGCATAAGCATCGTCATAGTTCCCATCATCACCATCATCATCATCATCATCAACAACATCATCGTCAACATCATGGTCCGCATACTAAAGCTCAGTACCGCTACCATGAACACTCAGCATCCCCAGCATCATCATTCCCGTCATCGTCATCATCAGCAGCAGCATCATCATCAACATAATCAGCATCATCATATGTAATCATCATCAACATAATCAATATCATCACCAGCATCGTCATCGTCATCGTCATCAGTATCCTCATCATCATCATCATCATCAGCAGCATCATCACCATCATCCTCATCATCATCACCATCATCATCGTCCTCATCACCCTCCTCTCTCCCTCCCTCCCTCCCTCACCCCCTCACTAACTCCCTCCCTCCCCCCCTCCCTCCCTCCCTCCCTCCCTTCCTCTAGCTTCCTGCCTCCCTCCCTCCCTCCCTCCTTCCTCCTCCTCCCTCCTCCTGCGCCTCTTCCCCCCTTTCTCCGAGAAGCGGCCCACCGCTCCTCCCGAAGCGCCCGCAGCATCTCCCCCCGCATCTCCGCGATGATATCGACGCGGAGCCTGACACCCGCGCGGAAACCACCAGCGCCGCAGGCGCCCATCATGTTTTGCTGTTCGCGATAACGGCCGTGACTGGCCACCCCCCCCCCAAGTGGACGAGCGGGGGCCAGGAGACGTGCGCAAAGGAGAAAAGGGGGGGCAGGGAATCTGCGAGATGTCGTGGCCCAGGCCATGAGATCCACACACCAATGGCTTCCGCCCCTCCATCCCCCCCTCCACCCCTCCTGGTCACGTCAGACGCCGTCTAGGAATGAGCCACTCGCAGGCATTCCCAGGCGGCATCGGCGCGAATCGCGACGTGGCCTGCCCCCTCCCCCCTTCCCCCCCCAGACCCCCCCCCCCCTTAGCTGAAAAACGCTCTCCAGGATCGGCCAGCATCGGATCGGGAAATCGGATCGAGTCCGAATTCACGAGCGAGAAACCCAGACTCCCTCGCGTCGCCAAAGTCATGCCAGGAAGTGTTGGCCCATTCACTCCTCCTCCTCCATGCCAACATCGGGGTGCGTCGGGTCGTCGGAAGCTCGGGATCGAAACGGATCGAACCAGCCAGAATCAGTATCGAACCGGATCGAAATGATGGACCCTGTCACCGTCGAGACCGCGGTCGTGGAGAATCCAGGCTCAACAATGAAGACAAAGGCAAGATGAAGCTTATTTAGGAGGAAGACACATCGGGCGCAACGGGAAGACGAAGACGAAGGCAAGATGAAGACAAAGGCAGGATGAAGGTGAATCTCTGGGAGCTGGTGGGTCTGAAAGGTGTATCGGGCGCAACGGTCGATTCAGGACGCCCGCCAGCACGCTCTGAGAGCGTTCCAGAACGCCGCTCCGGAGCGATTAATCTTCCTCCTAGGCCTGCCTAAAGGATCCAGCTTCTGGACGTTCTTTTTGGGGGGGGCTTTGTGGGCCTCCAGGGGACCTCTGCAGATCTTCGAGGACGTCCGGAGACCTCGGGTGACCCCCTGCTGTCCTCGCGCTGAGGGGGGAGGGGGAGGGAGAGAGAGGCGAGGAGGGAGGGGGATGGCTGGGCTGGTTGGGGAAAAAAGAAAAAAGAGGAGGTGGAGGAGGAGGCTTCGGAACGGCGTCGGGATAGCGCTTCTTCACACTCATCATATGCCGGGAATGGTACGCATGTGTCCTTCTCATGTGCCTCCGCTAATTGGGAGAGCATGCGGAATGCAAGAAGCTGGGATGGCAGACCATGGGCTCGGGAACGGTGGAGCTCTCAGGCGACAAGAATTGTGAGCAGAGCCTGGGTGCCGGTGGCTCCTCTTCAGTACAAGGCTCTCGGCCCAACGGCAGGCACACAGGGCGCCCGCCTGTCAAGACGGCCATCCCCGCACTGAGAAGGAGATGGCCTTTGGCACAGGCGCGGTGCAGCACCGCTGGTGCTTCCTGAATATACTCGGGCCATCCTCGTCCTCCGTGTCCTGCTCCTCCTCCTCCTCCTCCTCCTCCTCCTCCTCATCCTCCTCATCATCATCCTCATCCTCATCCTCCCTTCCCAGTGCTCGACAATGCTTGGATCGGACCTTGAGCGTCTTTAACCGATCCCCATCCCCACTGGCATGGCCTTGGCCCCACTAGCCGATCTGTCTCCTTACGATGGGGGTATAACTAGACTGCTCCCTTCGGGATTCGAAGGACCTATGCCCAATTGGCAGAGTGGGATGGTGGGGCTTAGATACCACGGCCCAGCGGGGATGGGGAAAGGTGTAAGGATACTAAACGACGGTGCTTGGATTGGACCTGCCCCCTTGGAGGCAGGCCAATCCTCATCCTCTGTGTTTTCCTCCTCCTCCTCCTCCGCCTCCTCCCGCATCTGCGGTCGAGAGGGCTCGCTCGCCACCGTCCCACAGCAACTGACCTTGCCCAGCGCCAGGCCGAACCAGCAGGACACCTCCGGCAACCAGTAGGAACTCCTCCGCCACGCCTCCGACAGTGCACGACGATGCTGGACCAGAAAACAAACAACACCACCCTACCTGCGGCCCCACGGGGCTTACCGTATACCAACAGATCTGGCGTGGGCTTCTGCGTGGTATACGCTACGGCGCCCGATGGGCCGTAGCGCAACACGGAAGGCCGCGGGTGGGGTGGTGTCGCTTTTTACCTAACAGCGAAGACTGATAGGTTTCTAATGGGCTAAAAAGAGAGCAGCAGATGACTCCACAGGGGGTTCTGGGCGGGTGCCGGACAGGGTGCCGCAGAAGTCGTTTTAAGCCAACAGTCACACACTTCGTGCTCTTCGACCTCCCAGAACTCCATTCCCGGGCCACATTCTGAATGCCCGGAGCCAACTGTAGGCCACTTCGTGCTCTTCGACTTCCCAGAACTCCATTCCCGGGCCACATTTTGAATGCCCGGAGCCAACTGTAGGCCACTTCGTGCTCTTCGAGTTCCCAGAACTCCATTCCCGGGCCACATTTTGAATGCCCGGAGCCAACTGTAGGCCACTTCGTGCTCTTCGAGTTCCCAGAACTCCATTCCCGGGCCACATTTTGAATGCCCGGAGCCAACTGTAGGCCACTTCGTGCTCTTCGAGTTCCCAGAACTCCATTCCCGGGCCACATTTTGAATGCCCGTAGCCAACTGTAGGCAACTTCGTGCTCTTCGACTTCCCAGAACTCCCTTTCCTGGGCCACATTTTGAATGCTGAGGCAGGCTGATGCTGCGGTCGAGGCAGGCTGGGGCTGAGGCAGGCTGAGGCTGAGGCCGAGGCTGAAGGCAGACTGAGGCTGAGGCTGAAGCAGACTGAGGCCGAGGCTGAGGCAGGCTGAGGCTGAGGCTGAGGCAGGCTGATGCTGAGGCTGAGGCTGAGGCTGCAGGCTGAGGCTGAGGCAGGCTGAGGCTGAGGCCGAGGCTGAAGGCAGACTGAGGCTGAGGCTGAAGCAGGCTGAGGCTGAGGCTGAGGCAGGCTGAGGCTGAGGCAGGCTGAGGCTGAGGCTGAGGCAGGCTGAGGCTGAGGCTGTGACTGCGACTGCCGTTGCCGCTGCGACTGTCATCGCGAATGCGACTACGACTGCGAGAACAGCAGAATTCTACAACTGGATTTTCATCTGAATCTTAAGGGGAATGCTTTCAGATATGCTTCTACACATCGCTGTTAGGTTGCTTTGCCGGGATAATCTTTGGTCGAGATGATCGCATCGGGCCTGCCTCCTTGGAGGCAGGCCAGCCCGTGCTCCACGCTCCCTGCTCGGCAGTGCTCGGAGCTGCCCTCCGCTCGCGCCGCGCCCTCCACGGCTCGGTTCTCGGCCGCTCCAGCTCCGTCGTCGTCGTCGTCGTCGACGTCGTCGTCGTCGACGTCGTCGTCGTCCCGCCCGCTGGGCCGCGCGCAGACGCGCGCCTGGGGGGCGGTGGGCGAGAGGCTCGGGCAGCAGGCGCTCCGAGCGCTGCTCTGTGACCAGCGAGGGCGGGAGGAGCCGCTCGCGCGCAGGGCCTTCGCAGCGCCTCCCAGGCTCGCGTGCAGGTCCAGGGCGGCTCCCAGGCAGGCGCTTCCTGCGCTCGAGTGCATCGCCCTGGGCAGCTCCAGCAGCGCTTCCGGAGCTCGCGCGCAGCCTCGAGGCAGCAGTTCCCCAGGCCAGTGAGCAGCGCCTGGGCAGCACCTAGGCAACGCTTCCCGACGCTGCCGCCGCCGCCGCCGCACCAGCAAGTCCGATCTGCGGCCTGGACCAGAGAGCGCAGTGCTGCAGGCGGGAGTCGCGTCCCAGATTCGCCGATTTTCGGCGCCGAAGAGAAACGGGGTCTTCAGCACGAGGACGCGCTGGCCTTACGCGATAGCTGACGCATGCCGCCAACGCGGCACACCACGTTGGAAAGAGGGAGCTCACGCGCGACCTCACGAGGGAACCTCACGCGCAAATGTCCACGCAATCGAACCCCGATCTTAAGCCGCTCGTGTCGTCTCAAGCGCGGGAATTGCGTAATGTGTTCGCCACGCTGGAAAACCAGAAGCTTGCGACCTGACCCGGGAGCGGGTGAGCGAAGAACTGGAGGTAGTGCAGAAGCCCCATCCTCTGGTGAAGTGGCGGAGGATGAGGACGAGGAGCGGGAGAGGACGAGCAGAACGAACAGGTGGCGGGGGGGCAGAAGCGGGAGAACTTGTCCATCTTCGCGCGCATCTCGACGGAGAGCTGCTCGCAACGCTGGCTCACCTCATCCACGGACACGGGAGCCTGAAGCAGAGGGGCGTATGAGGCGGGATTCAGGTACAGTCGGACTCCAGCCAGAAGAACGCCCTTCAAGAACATGAGACACTCCGCTGGCCAAAACAAACAGAAAATCCTAGGGTACCTCCCCAGGATGCACAAGAACGTTCAACAAACACGGAAGAACACGAGGGTGAAGTCACCAATGGCGGGACGCCCAAAACTCACCCGTGCTCTGGATGGTCCGGCCGCGGTGCGGATCCCCTCGCCTCCGGTCCAGAGCCGAAGCTGAGTACGCAAACTTACCAAATCGTACAGAGAATTCGTGGAGGCGTCGGAGGGATTGACAAGCAATAAGAGTACACCTAACCCATTGGTAGGGGAACTAATTTAGCAGGGCCAAAAACACACTAGGGATAGGGGGCCTTTTGTGCAGATGTATCAGACCAAACCGCTCAGGTGTATTATCCCTAGTGCAAAGACGGGGACCTAAGTGAGGCCACGTCTTCATCGTGTATTTAGGGTTAGGTTAGGGGTTCTTTGGTTCTCGATGAGGGATGGCTCGGTGAAGGCGAGACTCCGGAGCGACGAACACATGGCAGGAACGCCCAGAATCGAATCGAGAAGTCGGATCGGCAATCGAAATAAGTCGGATCGAGGGAAATCGGCACCCGAGTCGGGAAAAATGGGATCGGTGGACATTGGTAGGCTAGTAGGCCTCCACTGAGAGGTCGGAGCCCACATAGGAATGCGAAGTCGAATCGAATCGGAATCGGCAGCCATCGACATCACATCGAGTCGAATCGGACGAATCGAAATGGGGAGGGTGATGTTGGCAAGCGCGACATCGCAAGGTCGCACTGCCACGCAACATCCCCCACCCTCAACCGGTAAAACGCAAGGCCACGCTGGAAGTCCTCATCCAACAAGCTTGTGGTGCTGTCTTGTAGGACTTCTGAAATCCTCTAGGGCCCTCCCCCCCATGCCGATGCACCGCGGGCGCCCCGACGACTCTCTGGTGCTCTCCAAAGAGTCCGAGATACCCAATATGGCTTCCAAGATGGCCCGGGCAGGCCTCTGAAGACCGCTCGGGCAGCCGCGTGCACAACCTCGTCGTGGACGGCTGCGCACGCGCGACGCCGCGGTCTTTGCCTCAGCGGACTGCAACGCGGACATAAACCAGCTCGTCGGGTCGCCAAATGTGGAGGACGCGGATGCCGCGGCCTTGGAAGTCCAGCTCCAAACCGTACCTGAGCAGGTCGCCCGCGTGGGCGACGGCCCCCCGCGTGGGCCCGCTCAGCGGGTGGCCGGTGTTATGCGACGCGCAGGCGCTCGAAGTTCGCTTCACCACAATATGTTGGCGGCGCGCTGCCGGGGCGTTCAGGAAGCCCCTGGGGCCACTGATCCTGGGGCTCCCGTCTTGGAAGAAGGGTCCACATACATACAGACATACAGACAGACAGACAGACAGACATGAACCACTGGAGCAATCCCGCGCCAAGGGATATGATGGCGCGAAGCGCATCCGAACATCATTATTTATTCGGCCGCTGCTTCGGCCAGAAAGTACAGGGAACGAGCGAACGGGCGCCAAGCTCAAAGAAGCACAGGCGGACGGAGCTCGACAGCAAAATCCACAACCTCAAACCCTGTCAGGTTGGAGGAGGTTTTTTTTTTTTTTACAAAAAAAGGGCAGGTGGCAGAGGAGGATGGCTGGATGGCGCCAGAGAACTTGAGCCCATATAGCCCGCGGCACTCCACAGCTCCCAATATCATTCACCTGCAGGCACTAAGCATGAACACCTGGAGCGATCCCGTGCCAGGGGACCTGATGGCGCAAAGCGCATCCGCACATCATTATTTATTCGACCGCTGCTTCGGCCAGAGCGCAGGGAACGAGCGAACGCGCGCCAAGCTCAAAGAAGCACAGGCGGACGGAGCTCGACAGCAAAATCCACAGCCTCAAACCCCTACCCGCTCTCAAAGAAGTGCATTGGCCTTGGCCACACAGAGGCGTGCCAGCGTTCTGCATAGCTCAGTTGGATACGGCGCACCCCCGCGGTCCAAAAGAAAACCCGTTGGGGTCCTTACCCTGAAGAATGATATGCTTGTTCCCTGTAGCACTGCACCGACCTTTGATACTACTGCAGCGCTTGACCTCACCCTGAGCGCGAGGCCACTTGAAAAGCACGAAGGTGGTTGCCTTGCGCCATGGCACACCACACTGACATAAATCCACCTGTGCCTTCTCGGCGCCCGCGGCTTCAGCGATTGAGACGGGCTTCGGGACTTGCCACAGACGCGAAGATGAGGGGTTCTCAAGTAAGAAGGGAACACCTGCGAGCAACGCGGCGTCCAACATACTCAGCACATTATAGAGCAAGAAAATGGCATCCCCAAGCTGTCGACGATCTTGCGCGCTGAGATCCGGCAAACCCCACAAGCTCTCATCATCTCTCACAGGGGGGGCCACGCCCGCGCCCCCCCCCCCCACACTCCACAGCGCGGTCTAAAATCATGCGCTCTAGGCGGGCAATGACGCTCGGCTGACGGAGATCGGCGGCGTCGCCGCCCTGAACGTCCCAACCCTGCGCAGCCCACCCAGCGGCGGCGACGGCGTTGGCCAGACGGGCGGAGCCGCACATGAGCTCGAGGAAAGGCCTGGCTCGTGAGACTGGCTGGACTCCCTGCTCGAAAATACGCGGCGGTGGCCCGCAGCCTTCGCCGCGGCCCCGGTGGCTGGGGGTCTTGCAACGTGTTGGTTTTCGCGCCCTACAGTTAAAGGATTTGTAAGCGTCTTGCTTGCTACGGCTGCAGAATCTGACCGTGAAACACATGGGAAACGCACGTGCGGCCCATGTGCTACGCAACAAAATACGAGCGGCGCCCATGCAAAACGTAAGAAACACGCGCGCGGCCCAGGCACCAAAACTCAATACGTACAAGCGCAACGTGATATGACACGCGTGTTTAAATCAATGATGATAGCATTTGTTGTGTGATACACATTTAAACTTAACGCGCGTTTGCATTACACGTCTCAATAAACTTGACAAACAGAAATTTAAGTTATCTGGTCGAGCGGGGGTGCGCCTAGCCACAATCCAGCCAGTCCAGCTCAGTCCAGCCCAATCCAGCCCACCAGTCCAGCCCAGTCCAGCCCAGCCCAATCCAGCTCCAGCTGTCTAGCTCAGCTAGACCAGCCCAGCATGGCCCATTCCAGGCCAAGTTAGCGCAGGTCCGAGCGGCCTCAAAATTTAGACGTGCGGCGGTGGCGCCGACAGGCTGTGATCATATATGGCCTTCGTTTTTTCGTCAACAGGGCGTTGCCATTATCTCTGATCTCTGATCCCTCTCTGCGAGGCGGGTTGCGGCCTGCTGCCGCGCGGCCGTCTGTGGCGGCGCGACCAAAGAAAACGATTGGGTCCGATCAGCTCCAGCCCAGACGGCTAGAGCACCAGGAACGACGGGGGGCGATCTTTGATCGCCTTCACTGTGGTCCTCTCCTCCGAATCCACCAGGGCGGGATCCCTGGAGATCTTGGCGTCCACGGTGTCCATGACGGGCACGCGCAGGTAGGGGGGTGGAGTACGTGTACCTGCGATGTGTTGTCATGGGTTGCCGACGTTGCGAGGTCTTGGGCCCCCGCCCACATCCGCCTCCCGAAGGCGGCGAGCGAGGACGGGGAGGGGGTGCGGAGTAGGGGGATGGGCGCGAGGAAGATCGCAAATCCTCGTGGTAGGGTAAACGTGATGCTACACATCCAAATACACATACGGAGATGGCGGAGGAGAAAGGAGGAACCCCAGAGGGAGGAGAAGGATGGGTAGGCGGAGGACGTGGATGACTGGATGATGAGGAGTTTACGTGCCATGGCGCCTCCCGACACCAGGGACATCGATCTCCACGTCCTTGTGCACCACCTCGCGCACGTACTTATGCACCTCGGCGGCTGCAGCAGTCGACTTCCGAGCACGTTTCAAACCCGAGCCTGCCGTCGCGGTGCCAGGGCTGCCAGGGGGCGACGTCTTGACGAGGCTAACCTCAGACGCAGCACCGTCACCTGCCGCAGTCTTTGAAGCATCAGCACCAGTGCCCGTAGCTTCCACGACATCAGCTGGAGTAGCCGTGCCATCACCAGTAGGTTTCGGAGGCTGGAAAATTGGAATGAGCCACGGTAAGCTGCGCGTCGAAGATTTAGGGTTGTTGTGGTTCGTTCCATGTAAGTATAGATCCAAGCCAACACCGTCACTGCTGCCCATGCCGACGCACTGCCCCACAGGGATGGTCTCAGCAACGGTTCGTGTCACCACGGTTCCCCAAAACGGTGCATATGTAAGGCTCTTGCCCATGTCGGTCTTGGCTTTCTTGGCTCCAGCGCTGACAACCCCAGGGAACACCTTATACTTTGGTTTGGACGTCTTTCCTGCACCTTTGTCGCCATTGCCCTTGTTCTTCTCGGGGTACTTCGCATCGATCATCATGCCAAGCGTGGATAACTCTGGGTAGCCCTTCTTGTTCAAGTCGTCGAACTGCGCTTGCACGGCCGCGATCGCTGCGCGGACGTCCACCACCGACATCGCGTAGAGGCCGATCTCGTCGGCGATTGCTTTCTTGGAGAGAGCGTGATCCACCGCCGCTTTACTGTGGAAAATTGCCAACCTTTCCTCCGGAGCCCGGGAGTCGCCCCCCCCCCCCCCCCCTCCGAAAATCCCCCCCCCCTGCTGGAACCCCTCCCCCCCCCCCCCCTCCCCTGGCAACCCCCCCCCCCCTCCCGTAACCCCTCCCCCCCCTCCCTCCCCCTCGAAAACCGAAGGGGGCCACTACCGGTTCGGACCCCCCCCCCCCCCCCCCTCCGGATCCGGAAAACCGGGGGGGGTCACTGCCGGTTCGAACACCTCCCCCCCCCCTCGAAAACCGGAAGGGGATCACTACCGGTTCGAACCCCTCCCCCCCCCACCCCACTCACCGCCAGCAAACGACTCCCGGTCCCTACCACCGTCCGCATCACATCCTCCACTGTTGTTCCCAGCACCACTGTCCTCACCACCGCTGTCCCCGCTGCGTCCCCACCAGTGCCCCCACCACTGTCGCGCTGTCCCCACTGGCCCCACCACTGTTCCCACCACGGTTCCACTCTCCCCACTGTCTCCATGGCCCCAACCGCTGCCCGACTACCCCCACTGTCCCCACTGTCCCACTGACTCCGCCGCTGTCCCACTGAGCTGTCCCACTGTTCCCACCACTGTCCCCACTGTCCCCACCACTGCCCCCACTGTACCTCTGTCCCATTGTCCCACCGCCGTCCTCGCCACCGCCTTCACCACTGTCCCCACCACCATTGTACCCTCCACTGTCCCATTGTTTCCACCTCATTCCCACTGTGCCCACACCGCTGTCCCCACCACCACCGTCCCCACCACTGTCCACTGTCCCCCCTGTTCCCACCATTGTCCCCACCACTGTCCCCACCACTACCGGCCCTCTACTGTCCCACTGTCCCACTGTCCCCACCACTGTCCCGCTGTCCCCTCACCACTGTCCCACCAACACCGCCCCCACCTCTGTCCGCACCCCCACTCGGTTTTCGAGGGGGGGGGGGGGTTCGAACCGGTAGTGACCCCCCCCCCTTTTCATGATGAGCTGGGGGGGGGGGGGGGAGGGGTTCGAACCGGTAGTGACCCCCCCCGGTTTTCCGGAGGGGGGGGGGAGGGGTTCGAACCGGTAGTGACCCCCCCCGGTTTTCCGCCAGCAGCGGTAGAACACGCTCTTTCCTTTCTTGTGCCATTCTACGAAGGTAACGGGGGCAACTGCCTGCGTCTGCTGCTCTGCCGCCGGCTTGAAGCCACGCAGCGCGGCGGCGTCGGCGAGGTGGCGAGGGTGCTTCATTGTGTCAAGCCGCTTGCGAGCCTCAGCGTGCTTCTCGCCGCTCTTGGACAATATGTGGGATACAGCCTTGGCCCGCTCGCTCACGAAAAGGCCGACGCTGTTAGGCAAGTCGGCCTGCTTCACGACGAGGCCTTCGTCCTTGATGCGCCTCCAGATGTTTGCAACGGTCGCTTTCTCCAAGAACGTTTTGAACTCAGTCTGCTTCGCCAGGAACCCCTTGGCACCGTGTCTCTCGCAATCCACGCCGGCATCTCATAATTTGCCGAACCACTCCATCTGCGCCCCCTTCCAGCTGGGGCGATCAACCTGAAGAGGTATCGAGGGTATCGAGGGCGATCGCATACGTTTAACCCCATCCCACTTCCCCACTCCCCCGCCCCCCTGTAGCCCGCAGCCCCCATTCCCGCATCCCCCATCCTCCCCCCCCCCCCACTTCCCCCGCCCCGCCGCCCCTCCCCCGTTGGCATTGCGGCGGGGCTTCGAAAGGGTCGGGCTAGCATGCGATTAAACTATATGCGTTCGCCGTCCTCACCCCCCTTGCCTGCGACATCGCGCCTTCGCGCATCACCTCCTGCCAGATCTCGCCCTGGACCGCGTCGCTCCAGCGCGATCAACGCCTTTCGGCAGAAGACGACGGTGCCAGAGGCGCCGACTGGGATGACGAGAAGTCTCCGAACACCGCGGAGACAGCATCTTGCACAAGTGCGGGCACGTAACTCATTGTAGAGGCCTTGCCATGCTTCGTGGCAATCGCCATCTGAGTTCCCAGATTGGATACCACATACACGTGCAGCTGCCGCCTGAGATTGTACATCATCGTGGGGTTGACGCCCAAGTCGAACAGCACCTGGGACCGAGGGTTGACTGCAGTGGCGACGGACTGCTGTTGCGCCGATGAAATTGCACGCCGACCTGCCCCCCCCCCCCCTCCCACCGCCCCCATTCCAACTTGAGGGGCCGTGGGAGGGTGGGCCAGGGGGCGCATCTGCAATTTGATACAGGCCAAGCCTCTGCGCACTTAGCATATACATCCCACTCCACAAGATAAACTTCCAGCACCTTCTGCAGCGAGACCTCCAGCAGGCAGTCGTAGGCGTCCTTGATCTCTTCGAGGGGGCTCTTCTGGCTTAAAGTCTGCATCGCGGACACCATCGTAGTGTTCAGCGCGGAAGCTGCGCAGACATGCCCATTGATAGGTAACTCAGGACTGTTCGACTCAATGGTGTAGATGAAACGTTCGATGTCACACTTGCTCTCCTTCATGAGCTCCATGACCCGCTGCTCCATCGTCTTGCCCTGGTCCACGCTGGCATGCACATCCGTTGCGTCGTCCTCGTCCCCGTTCTGCAGCGCCGCGTAGTCGGGGTCCGACAGGCGAGGAAACAGCTTAGCGCATCTGTAGAGCTCGGCCTTCATCGTGCTGCGCAGCTTGCTAAGCTGCTTAACCATTTTGACACTGCCCTTGGCCTGGGACTATGGGAATCACATTCGCACGTACACACACCACGAAACATCATGCAAGTTCCATGTTCCGTGGTTCGTAACGAACCACTGAACATGGAACCACACATAATGTTTCGAGGTGTTGGGAAGTGCAAAATAGATTCAGCAAGACCTTCCGCTCGACGCCCTTGCCGCCGTTGCAGAGGCCCGCGAAGGCTGCAAGCCTGAACGCCGACGCAAGCTCCTTCTGGCGGGGGTCCTTCTTGATGAAATACTGCTTCGTCGCCTCCAGTTGCGCCAATATGCTCATGTCCGCTGCGTCATCTGGCAACATCTCAACTCTATCGGTGTCCAGCGCCAATGGGGCGAGCGCCTGGCTCGAAAGACCAGCCGTTGGACGCGTGCGTTTCCCCTTGCCCTTGCCCTTCGCGATGGTCGCCTTAACCCGCGTAGTTTTTGCCTTCACGATAACCTCGTTGACCTTCTGGCCGGCCTTCTCGGCAATAGCTGCGTCTTTCTCCTTCGCGACCCCACCGTCCTGCAAGGCTGCGTAAGTGACCGTTGCGCTCAGGGGCCTCAGCAAGTCCATGATGTCCCACTCCTCAACCCTCGTGATAACTGGAATGCCAGCGGGGCGTATGCCAGCGGGGAACACCGAGCATTTCCCATACGGTACCACGCTGGGGAACATCAGCAGCACCAAGTCGACGATAGCCTGAGGCCCGTGCCCATCGAACGCTAGCCTCTTGATGAGGTGCTCGGGTGACGTGAAAATATTATGCCTGTTGTTGATCAGGTATGCGCTGGAAAGGTCCGACTCATTCATGGCCCTACGCTCTATCTCTGACCACGCAGTCTCGTCCGAAGTGTCACTCATCATGGCGTTCTCGGCCCCATTGATGAAAACGATGCACTTCTCCAACGACCGCTTCTGAGGCCATCTCCCAGGGTAGGCAGTGCAGGCCAACTCGAGCCGTAAATCTTCCAAGCCCGATTGCCCGTGGGAAGCTATAGTCCACCCCATCGCGTGCTTGCGTCTGGTGAACATCGCTTCTATTGTCTTCGCAGACCTCCAGATCTCCAGCGGGCCAGTCTGGGCAACCTGGTCGTTCACTATGTTACCTTTTGCCTTCAGCCATCGCCTCGCATACTTAGGTGATGCTCTCTTGTAGACTTTGCAAGGCTTCCATCCAGTCTTCCGGGTATCCGATAAGTTCTTGTGTCCAGGGTTTTCCATCCACGGCTCTCATGCGCCATCTGATAATGAAGCGCAGTGGCATACATCGTAGTGTTCTGTTCTCGAGAGGTCCTTACCTTCTACCAATGTGGCCCCCCTCTGAGGTCGGTGAAGATCCCCAACTTCATGATAGATTCCATTCGTTTCAAGATCGTAGCTCTGTCTCCACGATCGTTGTGTACGTCTCAAGTCAGGGCCCAGTCTCCTTTTGATGTAACCACGGGCGTCGCACGGTCACCATCCACCAAAAACCAATAGTCGATGAACACCTGCTCCTCAGATATAGCGCGCCCATGACCAATCAGTTCCTTTCAAAGGAGGACCAGGAGACGGAGGAGGAGGGGGAGGGTAGGAGTAAGAGGTAGTAGTAATGGTATGTGCAATAGTAGTAGTATGTTGTGTAGTAGTATTCGGTTTTAGTATGTGTTGTATGTGCCGTATATGTACATAGTATGTGTCGTACATGTGCATCGTATGGTGTATTCGTTGTGTGTGTCGGGTATGTGCATACCTGAAACATCCTCAACATCAACATGTCTTGAGACCTCCAGAACATGTTCAGGAAACCCCACGCTACCCAGGGCCTAGACCTTGTGAGCGTTGACCATCGGCAATTATCTTGAATAACGACATAGCCCGAAACATCTTGGGCGATCTGAAACGCCGTCAGCGGTTTCGAAACCATTCGGGAACAGAGCACGGGTCCCCCACCAGGAACACCATCGAACTACGAGTCAAACTTGAGCCAGCATGTGGCCCCGTCACCCATGTTATTACCAAGGGGGTCGGTAGTAACATCCCCTACTGGCCCGGGGCGGGCAAGCAGGATCGACGACAAGGGGATGTCACTACCAAGGGGGTCGGTAGCAACATCCCCTACTCGCTCGGGGCGGGCACGCAGGATCGACAACAAGGGGATGTTACTACCAAGGGGGTCGGTTGTAACATCCCCTACTGGCTCAGGCTCGACAACCCAGCGCGATCCTGCAATTCCTCGATGGTCCAGTCGAAGACTTTCTCCTTCGCGCACTGGTGGATCCAATCGCCATCGGCCACGGCGACGACAGGGCCTGGCGCAGGGCGGCGGGGGGGGCGGGAGACGGCGGCAGTCGGCAGAAGGGTTGCGTGCGTAGCAGAAGATGTCCGCTACATCGCCAGACCCGAAGAAACAAACGAGCAGACGTTTCTCTGGCGTGGGTTCGGTTGCGTTTTTGTTTCATGTTTCTGTTGATATTGATCGATTTTGTTATTGCATCTTGTCTGCGCCGTTCTGGGATCGAGGGCCGGTAAGGCATGGCTCGTTTAGGCGCATGGGGAGGGGGGTTCGGCGCGGCGTGCCTAACTCGCCCCTTGACCCAGGGGCTGGTTAGGCACGGCGTGCCTAACTCACCCCTTGAGCCTAGACACGCCGTGCCTAATCGGCCAGTGGGTCAAGAGCGTAAGCAACGCACAAAACACACAAAACAAACCAACAACACATAGACCAACCAACGAATAAATTCTATCAAAAAAATGAAATAACATAAAAACACACACACACACCATAAAACAACAACCACAAAACACGCGCAGCCACACATGACCGCTACACCGCGACAGACATACAACACCACCACGAATCGAACATTGAATACACCATATTAAACAAACGTTGATAGCAACAGCAACAACGGACACACCATGATACACACGCTATGTTTGATGATCGCGCAGCATTCTGCAGGGCCCATGTCCCCTCGTCGACCATGTATGTGCACGTTGGGCGGGCCAATGGAGCAGGCAAGGATGCCGACACCCTGGCGTCGATCTGTGGCGGCGGCGGTGGCGGCACGGGCGCGCGGCTACCATCAGGGCGCGCGAGGCGCCCCCTTTTGGGAGGGGGGGGGGGGGGGGGCTTCTTGGGGGGGGGGCTGTTAGCAAGAAGCGGGGAAGGGGTGGGCGCAAAACCTGGACCTCGAAGACAACAAGTGTGCGCCCTAAGAAAGCCTCAAGGCCCAAGAGGGCCGCAATACGTGACCCCTTTGAACAAATCACAAGGACACAACCGCTCACGCAAGGGCGCACGGTGCTTCAAGACGAACTCTTTCAGTTCGTGCCTCCACTGCTGAAGCGGCCACCGCGTGGCCATGCAACAAAATTAAGGCCCAGGAAAAGGAGTGCACGGGCTCGTCTGGGCTGACTTAGGGCCTCTGTCATGATAAGGGTGATGATGACGATGCTGCTGTTGATGATGATGATTATGCTGTTGATTATGGGGATGGTGGTGATGATGATGATGGTCCACGCTTCTAAGAAGGCCAGGAGCTCCTAATGACGATGATGATGAGGAGGGTGATGATGCTTATGGGGGGGAGGGCGGGGATGAGGGGGAGTGGCGAGGAGGATGATACACATGACGATGCTGACGACGTCTTTGTTTGCTTTTGCGCATCACGGTGCTGCGCAGACGGGGCAGCGAAAGTGATCGAGCTCCTCGACGAACGTCGGGCCCAAGCGCTTGGCGCACCCGACGTGCCACGATGTAAGGCATTCGCAGCATTTGAACACATCGAAATCAACATCTGCGCCATCAGGCAACATCTTGGCGACTGCCTCGCAGACCACGCGCCTCGATGCTGAGGTGCCCCCGAAAAGAGGGCTGCCCGACGAAGTGATTGCAATGTCAGGCACCACTGCATTTTTGACCGCTCACCCTTCTTTACCTTTTCCATCGTAGCCCCAGCGTCTGCAATCACGACCTCTCCATCATAAACGATGTTCGGAACAGCGAACGCAACTATTGCTTTGATGCCTCCAACGCCGCCCAATGAAATCTCACGGGCTCCCCGCAGCGCTGGATTTGTCCAGCGGACAAACGCGCAATCCTGATTTGCTCCATCCACCATCGCCAAGCTGATACCTCTGACAGCTAAAGGCGTCGCCGAGCACAACCTGGCCTTCTCGACGGCCTCCTGAACTGATGACCGACGTTCTGCCACAAACGCTCGGATATCGGCGATGGTAGTGGCAGCGTCAGCTTCGGAAAGAGACGATCGAGGTACGCCAGCATCGTGGGCACCATGGCCAAGAACGGCATCATCGTCGGCACATTTGTCCACATTGGCGGTGCATTCCACCGCCACATCACCGCCAGACGTGACAACGTCAACAGCTACCTCAACCTCGCTGTCTTTGACGTCGATGTCCCCATCGTCGTGTCCGAACTCCTTGCCCCAATGTGCTCCGCCAAGGAAGTCTTCGGACATTTGCTCCAAACCGTCTCCACCTTTGGGGTCGGCACCTCCTGGTTCAGGCTTCTTGGCGCTCGTTCGAGGCTTCCCCCACTTCACGCTCAACCTGGCGGGTAGCGCGATCCAGGCGTCCCCCGTTCAGCTGTTTACCCCGCGTAACTCCATACCGATGCAGTTCGAGCGCGCCCCCCCTCGCACGCTTTGGAGGCGGGGCAGGTGGCAGAGGGCGTTCAGAAGCAGCAATGGCATGGCCAGCCTCGCCATCATAAATTAAGTATTGGCTGATTATATCCTTGATGTGGGTAATTACCAGCGGTAGTTGAATCGCAAACACGCTTCGACCATTCCCCACGGCGCCTTCACTGATAAATTTCTGCCTGTCATAAGACCATGCAACGACGAATGCAAATTGCTGCCCCCCGCCGTTCACGGGCTGAAACGCGTGCACCGACAATGCGTTCAGAGGTAGTTGGCGCCCAAGTGGGTCAACCAGGCCCGCGATTGCGCGCGCGTTCGTATCGATGGCGGGGGCAAGCTTTCGGAGCAACTGGCGCGGGCACGTTTGTGGTCGAAGCTGGCGCGAGTCCCAAAGCATACAAGTGTGCGTTCATGTGCGCCACGGTCCCATCGTGCAATTCACAACACTCTTCTGGCGCAATAGCGTCACCGATCTTCAACGCAAGGCGATCCGACGCCCTGGCAACTTGCAAGGCGGGGCTCCCCCTCCCCATGTTTGTGACGACGCTGTTGACCCCCTCAATGCACTGCGTCTCCGAAGGCAGCTCTGCGCGCCACAAGGGTAGAAAACCATGAAGATGGCACGGTACCTGCCCAGCGTGCGAAATAACCAGCAACTCTTCTTTGAATAGTTTTGATACTTTCCACGCGACGTCGCTGAGGCGGTCCTTCAGGAGGCAACGCTCATCCATGTTGACGGTCGTGGTAGCAATCATATGTCTCTTCTCGTCTTTCTCACCTGCGGATCTCGACACAAACCTGAGCAGCTGCAGATGCCATGATTCGAGTGGCACGAGGAAGCGGAATGCGTAGCTTGCTGCAACGCGAAGGACGCTCTCGACAATAAGACGAGCACCAGTGGCAACCTGGGAAAGAGCGCCCAGGTGCACCATTCAATCCACCCCCCCCCTTCCTCGCTCCATCTCATTTCTTCCGCGCGGGTGGCAGGCGGCGCGAGGGGGGGAAGGGTCGAATCGCAGGGGCCTCGCTTCCTGGTCTGCGCCGCCTCATCTGGGCAAGCGAGCTCGCCCCATACGTGCCCCCAGCGCAGTGGATCCGCAGCGGCACCTGGATCAAGAAGGCCCGAAATATCCTTGGAGAGCTGCTCAGCTTTGCTAACGATGAAATCAGACATAGGCGCGGGGCCCAAGTAGACGCGCCCCTCATCCTTGAACGTTTTCTTCCCCTCATTGTGTTCCTTAACTGCTTTTTGCCGCCATCTCACCCAGTGCATCAGGGGGGGCTCGGCGACCGTCGAGACCCTCAGCACCGCCCAGAACAATGGGCGACAAACTGTGCGCGCGGCGCTGATCCGCGCTGTCTCTCGCTCAGCGTGCCGCGCGTCTGCTTCGTCGGCCCCAGGGCCAACGTGAAGTTTGGGAGCTGCCTTCTCGCCGGGGTCACCTGGGGGGGGGGGGGGCGGCGGTAATTTACATCACGCGTCTAGTCATAGCGGCGCTACTCGAGCGTGGAAAGCTTCGCGCGTGGACCTCCCCACGCCGTGAAACAAATGAGAAGCATAATAGGTTTAGCTCCAGCAACGTCTACCTCGACACTGATGTTTTGGCCAGGGCAATGTAATTCTAAGTCGGGCGCACCCCCTTCCCAAGAATGGCGACGACGACAACGACGACGGTAGTGGTGACGATAGACGATAGTGGTGTTGATGATGATGGATGTGGTGGTGATGATGGTGATGATTGGTGATGTTGATGACGACCATGATGGTGGTGATCAGTAGTTCTGCTAGTTTTCTCTACTGTGTGTCATGCATGTGGAACTAGTTACACGATAAACTATTACGACGCGCGTGTGGATTCTGAGAAGGTCACCGAACACATCCATGAACAGCTGCGGCAGGGAAGCTCTAGCACGCCACATGACAGCTTCCAAGTTGTCGACGCTGCCCCACCTGTCTCTCAATGCTGCACCAGGTATCACGCCGAAGACGTCGCTGGCGGCCGAATCACTAAACAGAACACTTGCACGAGCCCTGAGCTTCAACGGTATACCATGGCTGCGCCAACAACTGCTGACGCTAGAGCAGCACGAGAAATAATTTCTGTCCCAGGGGTCCGATCACTCCCACTTTTCAAGAAGAGCAAAAATATGTCCGACAATCAGGTGGGCCTGGTGGAATTGGCACCACACGAAAACACAAATTACATTATCTGGTCGCGTACTGATGTTTGTACCAGTCGAGGTTGGGGTTGGTTGTCGCCTCCATTGTCTAATCCAAAACTGTAGATGCTGATGACACGTTGGTCTTTAGGGGCGTCCGTCCAAGGGTTGGCCCCAGTCGATCTCAATTCCCCCTGCATGTTGGCATATGTCTCATCTGATGTATTATATCGAACCACTTGCAAACAGCATGATAACTCCTGTGACGTGCCGCGGAGCTCTCCTGTCTGAAGAAACCCGCCCAAACAACAGGCTGCCAGAATGTCGACAGACGTGCACGCAGCCACCAAACCTTTTGCAACGTGAACTTTGCTTTTGTTAATGCACTCGGTCGTCGTGGCGTCGCATTGGTAGCGGTGTGACAATATGACAAAATATTCTTCAGCATCGCATGAGCGCAACAAGTCCATCCGTTCGGCGTGCCATGCTACAGATCGCACGTACTTGGCGACATATGCTCTGTGTTCACACAAGTTGAGCGCTCTATCGCTTTTGAGGCCGCCTCGGACCTCATCTCCCGCCATCAGCGCGACTGCCGACCGAGCTCCGGTCCCGCTGCTACAAGCGTTTCGACGCAGAGCTAAACTGCATCCACCAAACAATGTCACGTTCCTGCCAGGTCTGATAGATACGAGGGCCATCGTCTCGTCGACTTGCTTGTTTGATGCCGCAAGCTGTGACCCCAATGTGCGCACTCTGTTCTTTAATGTTCTGAGCTGCCTGTCTTTCCGCGCCATATCTGCTAGCAGCTGCTGCTCGCGCTCATCCTTTCTTACACATAGTTGTTGCAGCTCGGCGTAAGAAAAACCATTGCACTCGGCAGCTTCGGGCAACGGTGCAACGGTTGAACGCAATGCTCGACCAGAGATCCCCTCGCGGCTGCAACTCTCGTCCACGACCTCTTCATGGGCGGGGCAGCGCTGCGAAGAAATGTTCCCCAATGATCTGAAGAAAACTGAACGTTACAAAAATGACAGATCAACATAGGCACCATCGTTGCATGGGCGCTTCGACTATCGACCACCCAAGCGGCCCCAGCTTCTGAGTTAGGGTCGCATCCACAAAGTGAAGTGTGTACATACGTTTCAATTCTAGTCTTCAACCTATAAGGGCGCACGTCGTCCACTGGATGGCCACATGCCGCCAAACACGTGATAACCAAGTTCGCTACATTCACAAACGAAATTCGATATGTCGAGCGAATAGATTTCACCCACTGCGCGTGCCCACGACGAGACAACATTCCGTGGATAAGGGAGCCCATGCGATGCCAAAAATGGTCGGGTCATTTTTTGACCCAAGATGGTCACGGAAAAAGAACTTGGATCCTTCACGTTCGTTGTTGTGGGTCCTTCACTTTCGTTGTTGGGACCTTCGCTTTCGTTGTTGTGGACGTCGTTCCTGTCATCACGTTCGCTCATCATGCGTCATCGCCTTCGCGACGAAGACGATGACAAAATGGGTTCCCAAAAGGCCCCAGTGGGCCCCCCGAAGCCCTAGGAGGGGTCCGTATATACAGTATATATAACCATGTTCGTCCTACTGCTCGTTCCTGGTACCCTCGTCTTCCGTATCTCATATCACCCTCGTTTCTCCTTTCTCATGATCCCTCCTCTTCCTCTTGGTTCTTCCTTTATCACCCTCTATCTTCTATGTGCTGTTGTGGCGATGTTGAACCGCTTTATCCTTTTTTGTGGTTTTCTGGTTCTCCTTCTTGTTCTCATTTATTTTCTCATTGTCTTCTACTCCTTACCCTCCTCCTCCTCATTATGATTATCATCAACACCATAAGCATCATCATCAAAATCATCATCACCAGAATCATCAGCATCAACAACAACATCATCATCATCATTGCTCCTCCTCGGGCCCCCCCGCCGCGGCCCGTCTGCGGCAGGGCCCGCCATGGGGGCCACCCTGGGGGCCTCGCCCCCCGCGGCGGGCGGCGGAGGGCCCGCCGCCCTTGAGAGCTGCGGCTGGCGCGGCGACGGCGTCGGCGCGCACGCCGCGCCGCGCAACGACGACGACGCGCGACGAGCGCCACGAAGGATGCGCGACGAACGGCCACGACGACGGGCGACAAGAGAAGGGAGTGGAAGGGAGGGGAGGAGAGGGAGAGGGAGCTTTTTAGTTGAATGGAAGGGGGGGCCCAGGGGGGGGGTAGGAGATATCCTTTAACTTTTTGGCGGGGTCCAGGGCCCATTGCAGGACCCCCGCCCGCGGCTCGGCGCGCCGCTCGGCGCCTCCGAGGGGCCCCGTCGGGCGAGGGCAGCCAGCTGAGCGAGAGCGCCAAGGCCTGGTCGAGCGGGTCGGGGGCCGCGCCCACCGCGCGGCGGGCGCCCGCGCCCAGCTCGGCGAGCACCTGCTGCGCCGGAGGGGCATGTGCCTCGCAGCGCTGCGCGCTGCAGCCCGGCACCCAGGGACCTCCGCCCGCGGCCTCGGCGAGGGGCCTGTAGCGACACAGCCCTCTCACCGACGGGCGCAGGTTGAAGCCGCCGCGCCTGCGCGAGCCGCTCGGGGGGAAGACGCCCTGCTCTCCGAGGCCGAAAGCCTCGCTTGGCCTGGGGTAGGCCCCGAACACCACGACCGCCATCATCCACTCCTTCGGGCAGCCGAGGGCGCAAGCGACGGTCACGGCTATCAGCGCTGCGACCTGCCTCGGGATGGGGGGCCGCCTCTGACCCGGAACGAACCTCTTCCAGCCCTGGGGCGCCCTCGAGCACCGCGCCAAGCTGAGGGGGCCCTGCCGGGAAAAGCCGAGGCCCTCCACGACGATGGCAGCGTAGGTCTTCAGCAAATCGGCGCCCCCCAGCCCGATGCTCCACGCGCAGTCGCCGTAGTTCGTCCGCGCCAAGTCGGCTACCCCCACGGTGGCTAGCGCGAGGGCGCGCGAGCTGGCGACCTCGCAGAGAACTCTCAGCGCCTCCCTGCAGTAGGCCAGCCCCTGTGGGGCGACCGCTCTCCGCTCACAGAGACTCCCGTCGCGCGGGCCCAGCAGTCGGACAGGGCCCGACAAATCCTGCCTCTGCGAACTCTCCTCCCCCCGCGGGCCGCCGACCAACGGTCGGCCCTTCGGGGAGTCGTTCCCGGCGAGGCGGCGGCTTGCCGCAGGGCCCCTCCGCGCTGACGGGCCGAGGCGGCTGGCCGCTCGACCTCGGCCCCCAGCGCCTCGAGCCCGCATCGGCGACGTTGAGCCCGGAGGGAATCCAACGATGCTCAATCTTTGAACCAGCGGCAACAGAAAACGCAGCTTCACGACGGCAACATATCAACAAAGGATAGGCAGAGCACCTCCCTCTCCCCAGCGCCAGAGCTGCCCCGAGACTGCCCCCGAGCTTCAGGTGGCGATGTCCGAAGGCGCCCTGACTTCTGAAGATGCGCCTGGAGGTCACGTTAGCAGCCCTGCCCCCCACGACAGTGATGGGCCCCTTGACGCGAAGCCGAGACGAGACAACCTGCTTCCAATCATGTGCCTGTAGAGCCTCGTGGGGATCCTCTGCGAAGTCGGGGTCGAGCTCCCAGGGGTCGCGCTGGAGGTCCTCGTCGGAGATCTCGGGGGCCTTCGCCGTCAGGATGTCCGAGGGTGCGTCCAGGCGGCCTCGTTGGAGCCCCTGCGGGCCCAAGGCTGACCGTCGCGCCGGAATCGCCGAAGACGCGCGTTGATCACATGAATCGGGGGGGGTGTTTGACACGCGGCCATGCCCGAGAGACAAGCGTCGCAGCACGTCACGACGGGGCTCCAGGGCAGCCCGAGGTCGGCGACCATCAGCGGGAGCAGACGACGGCACTGCGCGATTTCGCACGCAGCGGAAGGCCAGACACGAGCACGTCTCCCGTAACAGTCTCCTACAAAATCGTACAAAATCCTGAGAAGGCAAAGTTACTCCCTTCGCAACATGATATGATCAATCAGATGCCCAATGAACCTTTCCACCTCCACCACACGCCTGCTCCGGGACCCCCCGCCACGCCTGACACCGCCTGCCTTTTGGAACACCTATGCATCTGTTCTTAGAATCCACTCAACTTGCAAAAACTGCTCCGGGACCCCCCACCACGCCTGCTCCGGGACTCCCCACCACGCCTGACACCGCCTGCATTTTGGAACACCTATGCATCAATTCTTAGAGGCCACTCACCTTGCAAAAACTGCTCCGGGACCCCCCACCACGCCTGTTCCGGGACTCCCCACCACGCCTGACGCCGCCTGCCTTTTGGAACACCAATGCATCAGTTCTTAGACGCCACTCACCCGGCAAAAACTGCTCCGGGACCCCCCACTACGCCTGCTCTGGGACCCCCCACCACGCCTGACACCGCTGCCTTTTGGAACACGGGGCCGCTCACCCTGCAAAACTGCTCCGGGACCCCCCCACGCCTGCTCCGGGACTCCCCACCACGCCTGGCGCCGCCTGCCTTTTGGAACACCTCTGCATCATTTCTTAGAGGCCACTCACCCTGCAAAAACTGCTCCGGGACCCCCCACCACGCCTGCTCTGGGACCCCCCACCACGTCTGACACCGCCTGCTTTTTGGAACACCTATGCGTCACCTCTTAGACGCCACTCACCCTGCAAAAAACTGCTCCGGGACCCCCACCACGCCTGCTCCAGGACCCCCCACCACGCCTGACACCGCCTGCCTTTTGGAACGCCTATGCATCAATATGCATCAATTCTTAGAAGCCACTCATACTGCAAAAACTGTTCCGGGACCCCCCACCACGCCTGCTCTGGGACCCCCCACCACGCCTGACACCGCCTGCCTTTTGGAACACCTATGCATCAGTTCTTAGCAACTGCAAAACTGCTCCGGGACCCCCCACCACGCCTGCTCCGGGACCCCCCACTACGCCTACTCCGGGACTCCACCACGCCTGCTCCGGGACCCCCCACCACGCCTGACACCGCCTGCCTTTTGGAACACCTATGCATCAGTTCTTAAAGGCCACTCACCCTGCCTACTGCTCCGGGACTCAACTCTTCCTGCTCCGGGACCCCCCACCACTGACACCGCCTGCCAAAACACCTAGGCATCAGTTCCGGGACCCTGCCATGCCTGCTCCGGGACCCCCCACCACGCCTGACACCTGCCTTTTGGAACACTATGCATCAGTTCTGGCCACTCACCCTGCAAAAACTGTTCCCCACCAACCCTCCGGGCCTGACGCCGCCTGCTTTTTGGAACACCTATGGCCACTCACCCTGCAAAAATTGCTCCGGGACCCCCCACCACGCCTGACACCGCTTGCCTTTTGGAACGCCTATGCATCAGTTCTCTTAGGCCATTCACCCTGCAAAAACTGTTCCGGGACTCCCCACCACGCCTGCTCCGAGACCCCCCACCACGCCTGACGCCGACTGCCTTTTCGGAACATCTCGGCATCAGCTCTTAGAAGCCACTCACCCTGCAAAAACTGCTCTGGGACCGCCCACCACGCCTGCTCTGGGACCCCCCACCACGCCTCTGCCTTTTGGAACACCTATGCATCAGTTCTCTTAGAGGCCACTCACCCTGCAAAAACTGTTCCAGGACCCCCCGCCACGCCTGCTCCGGACCGTCCACCACGCCTAACACCGCCTGTCTTGTGGAACACCTATGCATCAGTTTTTAGAGGCCACTCACCCTGCAAAAACTGCTCCGGGACCCCCCACCACCCCTGCTCCGGGACCCCCCACCACGCCTGACACCGCCTGCCTTTTGGAACACATCACTTCTTAGAGACCACCCACCCTGCAAAAACTGCTCCGGGAGCCCTCCCCAGACATCATGCGTCTTGATTTTTTCAAGACGCCCCTGGGCGTCTTGAAAAAATCAAGACATATACTCGAAATCAAGACGTTTGGAAAATATCAATACACTTTAATCGAGGACGTTGGCAAACCAACGAGCGGCATGGAACCTAACGAGCGGCTTGAAAACCAACGAGCAACTGAACGGAAGACCGTTGATTTGCACGGGCGACGATCGAGTGGCGCCAGGCTCCGCTACCACGAGCATCAAATTTGCAGGCTAGCTATATAGGTTGCGCGGAGGGCTACGAGGCCTGAGGGCTGTCGACGACGACGACGCCGAGGAGGGAGCAGGAGGAGGAGGAGGAAGAGGAGGAGGAGGAGGATCGAGCAGGACGAGGAACAACCTCGAGGCTCATGTGCCTTTCCATGCACAGGGCAATGGGCGCCCAGCGCGCAACGGATCCGATGCGGCGGCGCCGCTCGATCGAGAGGTGGGAGCCAGAGGGGGGAGGAGGAGG
This sequence comes from Prorocentrum cordatum, assembly GCA_963575745.1. Lineage (NCBI taxonomy): Eukaryota > Dinophyceae > Prorocentrales > Prorocentraceae > Prorocentrum > Prorocentrum cordatum. Next base: position 467,378 of record CAUYUJ010021837.1, on the reverse strand, counting down.
AGGAGGAGGAGGAGGAGGAGGAGGAGGAGGAGGAGGAGGAATAGAGGGAGGAGGAGAGAGGAGGAGGAGGAGCAGAGGAGTGACGAAGGAGGAGGAGGAGTGAGGAGGAGGAGGAGGAACTAGGAGGAGGGGATCAGGAGGAGGAAAGGGGGAGGGGGAAATCAGAAGGAAGGGGTGGGAGGAGGAGGAAGGGAGGGGGAAGGAAGGGGGGAGGAGGCAGAGGAGGAGGAGAGTGAGGAGGGGGAGGAGGAGGAGGAGGAGGTAGGAGAGGAGGACGGGGAGAGATCCACAGGAGGCGAGGATAGGAGGAGGAGGATGGAGGAAGCGGGAGGAGGAGGAGAGGAGGAGTAGGAGGAGGAAAGAGAGGGAGGAAGGAGGAGTATGGAAGGAGAGGAGAGGGGAAGGATGATGAGGAGCACGAGGGTCAAACAGGTAACCGATGAGGAGCAGGAGTAGGAGGAGGAGGAAGTAGGAGGTGAGGAGGAATAGGAAGGAGGAGGAGGAGAAAGGAGGAGGAGGAGAAGGAGGAGGAGGAGGAGGAGGAGGGAGCGGGATGACGTCTCGAGGGGGCCCGCGCCCCGCGCCTTCCGCAGGCTAGCTCGGCAGCGCCTTTTCATATCCGATCGAATCTGGTGCGCCGCGTGTGAAACAACGTACAGTACGTGACGAAACGTTTATAGTGAAACAGCAGTACGTGATGAAACATGGTGAAACAGCACTGCGTGATGAAACATGTGTGAAACGCTGGACCCTTTGCTCATGGTTGATCCCTCTCCCTCGTGTTCCTTTTCCTCCTCCTCCTCCTCCTCCTCCTCCTCCCCCTTTTCCTCCCTCCCCTAAATCTATACCCTCGATTCGTCTACCCTCCACGTTTCCCCCTAGGCGTCCTCCGTCGCTGCAAGCTGCGAAACGTGCATGCACATGCAGGAGGAGAGGGAGAGTGATTTGGTCAGGGGAGAGAGGTGGTAGTACAGGGATGCACTATATAGCAACCCTAGCATTTCTCAGGCAGCACACGTTGCAATAATCTATAGTAGAACGTGGGGCCCCCGTGCAGGGCCTTCGCCACGGACGCCATCAGGCGGTTCTCGCCTTCGTCTGGATAACACCAGTAAAACCGAGGATTCCCGTGCAGGGCAGCACGCTGCACTGAATGCACAGCTATATGGTGCTTAAACACGGCCTTCCCCCTGCAGCTCTTCCAGAGAATCAAGAACCTAAGCATGGCTTGCTGCATGCGCTGGAGTGCTGCGGGGCTCATCTGTCTCCTCTCTTGGTGCATGGTGGCCTGGACAAGCTCGAGCGACTCGCATGCAGTAGTGAGCGCGAAGGCATTGGTTCCGAGCAGTTCTTTGTTCTCGCGGCACAGCATAGATATCAACGGCAAAAGGTGACGGGTCTCTGCTGCTTTGGCCTTTAAGCGGCCTCTAATAAACAGTTTCAGAGTCAACTTGCCGATCCTAGTCTGGCTCATGTTCGGGCACAAGTACTTGGTGGACGCGTAGAAAGACTTCATCCTCCTCGGGGGGGGGAGGATTTGGGGTGGTGGCGCGGGTTCCGTGTTAAGCAAAACGCCAGAAAGGAAACATCAAACCGTGACTAGTTTAAACGGAGTCTTGCTTATCTACACGTGGACGGTGCTGGTTTGCATGCGTGCGCCCTGTATCCTGCGCAAGTGGAACAAGTTCTCGGCGCGCCGATGGCGGGCAAACTTCATCCTCGACCTGCAAAAGTTCTTGTTGACCAGCGTCTTGAAAACATGTCCTATGACGTGCTGCGACACCCCGAGGTCGAGCACGCGCATGCTGTCGAGGTGCACACAGCTCAGGGAGAATCCTCTAACTGACAGCAGGGGGCACACCAAGTTCAGCCCCATCGGCGCTGTGGTGTCGAAGAAAGTAAACGGCGTAGGAAACTCATCAATGCTGAGCAAGTCATGAAGGTCAACAACTGCACCCTTCTCGATCAGTCGGCACCCCTTGTGCAGGGCAAGTGGCTGGAAGTCTCTGAACAGGGCATACCCACCAACTTTATCATCGAAGCGCATGAACCGCATCAGCTGCCGTAGTACGTTTCTGCTCGGCACGTCCCTGACGAGCAGCGTGCGCCTCAGCATGATATCATATGCCTCCGCGTCCCTGTCCACCCATCTGATTTGATTAATCGTGGGCGGGTAATTATGAAGGTCGTCACGGTGGCAGGAGCACGCAAAGCATGGGTTCAGGCGGTTAGATGACGTCTTGAGGCCGAGTGCTGTCGTGATCTCCAGGAGGTCGGCCCTCATCTCTGTGAGGGCCTCCACATATCCCGATGCCAAGCTAAACCCCCTCTGGTTGAAACGCAGCTCATCCTCGAAAGGTCGGCCGAGATGGTTCGATTCAGGGTACTGCCCGGCTGCCAGGACGTTATAGCTCCAAGCAATAACTCTCTGGATCGCACCGATGGTGCAGAAACCTCTGCAGCCGCACTGACACATGTCACTTTTCCTGCAACTGCAGATCAAGAAGCGCCGTCCCGTGAGTCCGTTGCTGAAGTAAAACGCTATGAACGAGTCCTTCTTCGTGTGGGGTACTCCATCGCTGAAGAACCCCACTGGGCATGCCTTGCCTGGGTTTGACACCACAACTTCGTGAGTCGAGAATACAGGGGAAAGGTCTGCCTCGGGGAAAAACTGTGGATCCCATTGCCGCGGATCTGCATGGGAGGATTCAGCGAACTGCTCGTGGGGTAAGTTAACTGGGAATTGAACCAATTGTCTGGTATTTGTGTCGGCGTCCCACATTGGTACCCATGCATAATAAAATGACGCTTCCGATCTGGCCTGCACTGCTGCTCTGAGATGTTCTGCCTGGTGCGTGCTCGAAGGATCCAGCGCCAAGTCATCAACTCCGCGGGCGCCTGCGCGGTGAGCATGCCAGGCGATGGTGCAGACTCCAACGGCTGTGTCTTTTTCTTTTCCTCCTTTGTTAACTCTGCTCTAGGAAGTAGATCCGTCTATAGGAGTTCCAAAATGCACATTGAAATCCGCCCCCCCGCTGTCTACAACGAGTATGTGTACGTCCGAAAGGAGGGAAGGTTCGAGTTGCTTATTCTATTCTTCAAACGTCTGCTCGAACCCGGAAAATTGCTCGATAACCGTAATTGCTTGTGCTCGGATTTTTTATCTTAAAAACCCGATACGTTCCGTCATGATGCTGGTTCGATACAAGAGGTGCTGGGTGCCATGTTGTTTCCATGGACTATGAGGTTCGGGGGCGTTTTTAATAATCCAACCTTCGGGCTGAAGAAAAGAGGCGGTCGCCGAGTGGCAGGGTCTCGGGCAGACAGGCTGGGACGGAAAACTAATCCGTGCAAAGATGATGGCCAATCGTGGATTGGAGGTCTTGCTCCTGGGGATGGGGGGAGGTCCTCCTGCTCATTCACCCTGACGCACGCATGCTAACCAAGGTGCGGTTCAGAAGCGCTCGATCGGCAACCCTTTCCGATGGTCCTCCGATGGCGTTCCGTCCCTGCGGCACGCCAGCTGCGACGCAACGTGAGGGCTGACGCTTGGACGGGGGAGGGCGGACCATCTCACAGCACATCCGATGGCGGTCAACGATCCCGCAAGCTGGCCTGCTCGCAACAAACCTGCAATCTGACGTCATGCGCCGTGTTGGCGGTCAACGATCCCGCAAGCTGGCCTGCTCGCAACAAACCTGCAATCTGACGTCATGCGCCGTGCGTCCAAACGATATACGCTTCTCCCCTGCTCCATCCCTCCTATGCTCCATCACTGCCCCGCCCCAGACGTGTTGCAAGCCCTCCGCTGATCCTTTCCTCCCGTTCGATCTGTCTCCCACCTCACCTCGTCATCATTGTCGTCGTGGTTTCCAAAGTCACCTGCATCATCATGTTCATCACCATCGTCGCCGCCGTCGTCATCATCATCATCCTCAGCATAACCGCAGTGGTATCATCATCATCATCATCATCAGCATCATCATCATCATCATCATCAGCATCAACATCGTCATCATCACCATCGTCATCCTCATCGTCATCATTACCACAGCCATCGCCATCGCCATCAACAACGCCATCATCGTCATCATCACCGTTGTCGATCGTCATCATCATATTCAAAAGCCATAACCGCCATAACCCATTATGCACGATCCTGCTCATCACCGTTTGATCTCCGATTGTCCCGACGCCCAGCATTTGCGCAGCAACCGCATGATCATGCCATGTCCCTTGCAGCACGGCTCTCCGACGTCACTGTTTTTTTGTTTCAGACTGCCGCGCAGTCGCTCGCATGTCACTGTGCACAGTCGCTGACGGGCCCAGTCCCCTGCCGACGGGTGCACCTCGATATCGGCTGACATGTCCTCTCGAGATCTGTCACCATGTGTTGCTCCTCCCCATCCTCCTCCTTCTCCTCTTCATCATCCTCCTCTCTCCTCCTTCCCCCCTCACCCTCGGACGTGTCCGCGGGCGGCTCATCTGAGCTTCACTGCAGAGGCTCCTCCTGGTCCTCCTCTTGATCCTCCTCCTTCTCCTCCTCCTCCTCCTCATCATCATCAGCATCATCCTCATGATTGCTCCGACATGCGTGCTCCCGTCCCAGCGCTGCGCGGCGCTACTACTTCTTGCCCTTTTTCGGCGTCGTGCCGAACGCTTGTTGTGCTTTCATGAACGACTCCATCACGGGTGCGATCCCATCGTAGATACGCTTCGCCTCGGTCAATGACCCAAGACTGGATGGCGCAAGGCATCTATAGATCGGGAGGGTAGCACCAGACCTCGGCCTCTGGAGGCCATCTGCGGGCCTCTGGGCCGTCGAGACACACCTGCAGGAACAACGACAAACACTGACACGAGGAGGGTGATCAGGAGGAGGAGGAGGAGGAGGAGGAGGATCATCCTCACCCTTTCTCCTCCTCCTCCTCCTTGTCCTCTTCCTCCTGCTCCTCCTCCTACTCCTCAGTCTTCCTCTCCGTCCTCCTTCCTCGTCCTCCCTCCTCATCCTCGCCCTTCCCTACCCCCTGCAGCGCGCTGCCTCATTGATCGACTCCTTGGCATCCGCGGCCCCGATGGCGCCGTCGGACCTCGGGACGGGTCAATGATCGAGGAGTGCACACAGGCTTCCCCCGTCTACCACTCATGCACCCTTCCGTTCCGCCTCCTCCTCCGCCTCCTCAGTTTCTGGTGCCCCCCTCTTCGTCCTTACCCTACTCGATCCTCCTACTCCTCCTCTTCCTGTTCCTCCTCCTCCTCATCCTCCCCTTCCTCATCCACCCCTCATCCTCACGGTCGCCCGTCATCTCGTCATCCGTTGATCTACTTACGGAATGTTAAGACATGGACTTGCCCTGGATCTTCTTCGCGAGGCCGTCGATCGTGTTCTTCAGCTCGGATGTGCTTTTGGAGATCGACGGCATGAACGGGATCAGGCACGGGTTCGCGTCGCCCTCCCCTCACCAGCCAACCCATGCTGCGCGCCATGTCGCCTCCTCCGATCATCCCCCCCCCCCCCCTGCCTCCCAGTCGACATGGGTATAACGTCAACGCCTCACCAGGAGAACGGCGCCCCAACGTGACCCGCTTGACACATTTGCACTCCTCGGTGCGAATAGGCGCAGCCTGCTCTGCCAGCTCATCCTCCTCCTTCTCCTCCTTCCTCATTCTCCCCCCCGATCCTCCTGGAGGGTAGCTTCCTCTTGTTGCCCCTCGAGCGTTGCAGTTGCATGATGTGGCCTCATCCTGAGCACCCTCGAGGGTGCTCAGGATGAGGCTGCACCATGCAACGCCATTCCTCTTCAGGATCAGGAAGGGGGAGATAGATCTACTTCCCCCTCCCCCTCGCCACCCCTCCTCTCCACTCCGCCATTCCCCTCCCGCCTCCATGCCGCTGAGGATCGCATGGAGGTGCGCGGCCTCGCCCATCAAGCCCGCCTCGATTGATGGCCCCGTCGAGCCAGTAGTGCCCGATAGACCACCGCTCTTGACGGCATCCTCGGAGTCCTCCGCTCGGCGGAGCGCGAAGGAGGAAGAGGAGGGGCATCGAGGAGGAGGGGGGGGAGGGCTCGAGAAGGAATGGGTTGACCTGCAGTCCCTGCAGCGCAGATCACCCCCCATGGTGAAACAGCTTTGCGGTACAGTAGCGCATGCAGGAACATGTGGGAATATTTCTCCTCCAATCCCCCCCCTCCTCCTCTTCCCCTTCCTCCTTCTCTCTCCTCCCCGATCCTCTAACTCAGGTCGACCACGCAAAGTGCGCGCGCGCAGATCCGACGGAAACTCTCGAGAGCAGCGGGGGGGCTGTCCGAGTATGAGTAGCTCGAGTGCTCGTCGCTGTACGCGGACTCCGAGCTTGCAGACGAGCGCGTCTCCGCCTGGCCAGGGGACGCATGTTATCACCATCATCGGCAACAGCATCATCATCACCACCACCGCCACCATCATCATCATCAGCAGCATCATCATCATCGTCATCACCATCACCACCATCACCATAATCGTAGTCGTCGTCATCATCATCACCATCATCATCACCATCATCAGCAGCATCATCCTCATGTTTTTTTTCACGACAGGCGGTGACATGTTATGTCAGCGCCCCTTTAGACATATCATCAAGCTCACTGGTGTCCTTCATGGTTCCAAAGGTCTGGGGCAACGCTGATCGGCATCAGCATCACCACCAGCATCAACATCATCACCATCATCATCATCATGTACATCATCAACATCATCACCATCACCATCATCGTCACCACCATCAACATCATCAACATCAGCATCAATATCATCATCATCATCAACATCATCAGCATCATCATCACGGCTGTCCCAATCTTGGAGGCACGACGTGTCACACGTGACGGCCTCCCGTATTTCCTCGAACAATCGCCACCCAGATGAGGGCGGATCGATGGGCCCAATGAGCGAGGCGGGCTCGAGAGGGAGGGGCGAGGAGAGAGGCTGGCACTGGTCGTCGCTCCATCCCGCGTCCCTGGGCCGCTCGGGGCCTTCACCTTCGAACGTAGGCCAGCTGCATGGGCGACCTCGGCGACGTCCTTCTTCGCGCTCTTCATGGTGGTGCCGATGTGCTGGTCGTGGCCCTGGGGCAACTGGCCTAGACCTCCGACATCGTGATTTATGTTTCTCAGTGTTTGGCCTCTCGGAGGCAGTGCCTCGGCCCCTGGACTCCCGAATAGCGATCGAGGGGGTGCATCAAAATGGGCCTTAACAAAAACCACACGGCATCGGATGTCTAAGCAGAACAAACTGAAACTGGACCACTAGCTTGCACACATGGTGAGCTAACAGACGCGAAAAAAAAGCTGTCCCGCGTGGCCAGATCCGTGATGTTGACCTTCCTGTAGAGAATGTCGCCGTGCTGCGGGTCAACCTCCACTGCCCTATAGTCCAGCGGGCCCGTCGCCCCCCCTCGACGGCAGCTGCGGCGCCTCTCAAGTAATCCCCTCCCCCGCCCACTTCGCTCGGATGTTACGTTGGCGATCCGAGAGACTAGTACTGTAGGGAAGGGGTTCTCGAGTGCAGGAGCTTTGCTTAAGCAATCAGACCCCCCATCCCAGCCCCTCCTTCGTGTACTTTTTTTGTTCTGCTCGCAGAACTTCTTGATGTTCATGGCCCTCGCGCACGCCCTGCAAGGGGTCGGGTTGGCTGAAGAATCGAGGCGGTTGGCAGGGGTTGGCTTTGGGATCCGAGGAGAAGCAGCACGGCCACCGTTGCGCACTTTCGTCGACGATGGCATCTCAAAGGTCAAGCTCGGAGCGACTGAGGCGGCAAGACAACCACTACGGAGTGAGGAGGTGCTTAACGGGATGGCCAGGACCTCCAAAGTGAAATCGAGAGGCGGAGGATCGAGGTGGGAAGATGTCAGGATCGAGGTGGGAAATCTGCTGCGGGGTTCGTTCGGGCCTTTTCCCGAAGTCAGTCTCCGCGTTCTCGGGCGCCCAGTGCTGGTCGTGGAGGAGCCCGTCCTCAGTGAACCTGGGACGCTACATCCTGAAAATTTATCTTACCCCTGATCCCTCGACTCCTCCTGGCCACCTTCATCGTCCTCATCCCTGGCACCGCCGCCTCTTGATCCTCGCCATTTCCCTCGATCAGAGAAGCGTTGTCGTCAAGGGCGCTTGCCCCGAGCACCCAGGAACCATTCCCCCAGCTCTTTGTCTTCGACTGTGTTGCGTTTGGACTCTGATTTCGCAACCTGCACGCTGTCGAAATCGCCTCGGCACCCGCGCCATAAATATACAGTCAAAACGTACAATATTAGGACGTGCGGTAAGGACGCAAGACCCTTCGAGGCGGGAATTGGGATGGCACCCCGGGGCTGGCCATTGAGAGCGGCCAAGGGCGGGCCGCAGAGGCAAGGACGCAAGGGCCCCCTTGGAAAATCGCGCGCCCTTATATGCGTGTTGACTGTATCACACTGCGCATGCATCTCCCGAGCCCCCTCCCCATGGCCATCTCTTTCAAATATCTGCTTCCGCTCTCTCTTTTGGGCGCTTTGCTTCCTCTTGTAAGCTTTGAATGTTTCCTTGTCCATGTGGTGCCTCCCCTCGAGGAACCGCCAGCTCGAGGGCGCAGTATTCACACATAGCCCCCGTGAAGCATAAACCATTAATGCAGCATCGTGTACGAGATCAACAAAAAAATCACAGATTCGCTTCTCCTCTTCATCCTCCTCCTCTTCCTCCTCCTCCTCCTCATATTCCTCATCCTTTTCCTCCTCCTCCTCCTCCTCCTCCTCCCTCCCCTCGCGGATCCGAGCTCTGCTCCCCTGGCGCGCCGCATGCGTGCCATGCAGTTCTCGTGTTCTCGTTGCTCGGGCGTCCTCTCGCTCTTTGGTTTCTTCGCACCTTTGGCCTTTGCCTTTTTTGCCTTGGGCGGCATCGCCTGCGCTGGGGAGCGCGCAGGCAGGGCGAGTGCCCCGATCGACGGGCCCTGGGGGTTGAGGCGGGGGTCCGAATGCCCTTATATAAGCCAGTGCGGGAAGGGGGGGGGGCGTCGGAGAGGGTTGAAAAGTACCGGAACGGGCGGGACAGGTGGGATGTTTAAGGGGGCGTGGGGGATCGAGGGGGCGCTGCACTGAAATCAACAAATTCCCAGCGCACTGATTTGCGACAGCGCACGTAAGAGATCGGTCCCAACGGCGTTCGAGGTTTCCCCTCGAAAAGATGCGGCATGGCAGCCATGCATATATATATATATATATATGATACCTACATCTGTGTAGATCACCATTATCCTTTCCCCAGTCCTCTCCATGCCGCGTGAACTGCCCTCGATCTGCTGCCCTATGCTACCTAAAAATCCAATGTCGGCGTCGGCCATGGCGGTCCAGAGGTCCAGGGTTGTTTTTTTTCGTCGCGGGCCGAGGGCCCGTAGGACAACCACGAACAACGTACCTGATCAGGTCGACATTGAGGTAGCTACATCATCCACATGCGCACGCACTCTTTTTTTTGCATGGCATGGCATATATATATATATATATATATATATATATGCACACATAGCGGCTCCTTGGGCCTATTCGCCTGCTCGCAGGCGTTCAGCGAGGGAGGCGCGGCGCGCCGAGAGCGCGCCACATCTGCGATGGCTACGCACACGCACGGCACACGCGCGCGATGCGCATGCGAACACGGATGCACGCGCACGCGCGCCCTCAATTTAATGTGTTATATATATGTGCGCTTATACATAATATGTGTATATACGTATACACATATATAATATGTGTATGTGCATACATATATACACATATATATATATGCGCAATCGCGCATACATTTGTATATATGTATGCGCGCACGCGTCTATGTTGCACGCTCGCACGTGAACTTGAGCAGGCTAGCTCAGGCTCGCATGATTTGGGGCGCACGTGGGTTCAGCGCGAAGGCGCATGCGTTACCCTGGCGTCATATAATCTTGGTCGACGTCGGTTCAAGACGCCCCTGGGCGCCTAGAGAAGCATCCTCACAGCGCGGCGTTCCGCCGCTACACACATTCGCATATATATATATATATATATATATATATATATATATATATACATTCATACATACATACATACATACATACATACATACACATAAATACACATATACGCCAGGTACACCAAGCGCTACGTCTCGCGGGTATACCTTGCGCGCGCATGCGCGTGCCATTCTCTGGTCAGCGTGGCCAACAAGGCTTAGGGTTATACGTTGAGGCTTCGGAGCGCCTGCTGGACCAGCTGCGTCTGCGCTCGCGATCGATCTGCAGCGATGTCGGAACGTGCGGAGGGACGGGCGGGCCTGGGTTGCTTATAGCGGGAGGGAAGAACTTGTGGCAACGCTCTAAACCGAGAGAAACCAGAAGCCATGACGAACCGTGTGGCGGCGAACCGATAAAAACCAGCCATGAAAAAACAAGAAAGCTACGAGTTAACACGAACCAGGAAAAACCACGAAACACCAGGAAAACCAGGAAACAATGAAAAACCACGAAAAACCATGAAAAACCAATAAAAACCATGAAAAACCAAGAAAAACCAGGAAAAACCAGGAAACCATGAAAAACCATTAAAAACCATAAAGAACCAAGAAAAACAATGAACAACCATGAAAAACCAGGGAAAACAAGGAAACCATGAAAAACACGGAAAAATCAATAAAAACCATGAAAAACCATGAAAAACCAGGAAAAAACCAGGAAAAACAATGAAAAACTAGGAAAACCATGAAAAAAAACAGGAAAAACCAATGAAAAAACAATGAAAAAATAAAAAACCAGAAAACACCAGCAAAACACATGAAAAAACATGAGTGTAAAAACCATGAATAGCAAGGAAAAGCCAGGAAAACATCAGGAAACCATGAAAAACCATGAAAAACCAGGAAACCCAGGAAAAAACATGAAAAACCAGGAAAAACCAGGAAACCAGGAAAAACCAGGAAAAATCAGGAAACCTATGAAAAACAATGAAAAACCAGGAAAAACCAGGAAAACCAGGAACACCAGGAAAAACCAGGAAAAACCAGGAACAACTAGGAAACCACGTTAAGGGCAGATGTAAGTGTGCGCTGCGTGCGTGTGTGCGTGCGTGTGCGTGTGTGTGTGTGTGTGTGTGTGTGCGTGTGTGCGTGCGCGTGCACGTGTGTGCGTGTGTGTGTGTGCGTGTGTGTGTGTGTGTGCGTGTGTGTGTGTGCGTGCGCGTGTGTGCGTGCGTGTGCGCGCGCGCGCGTGCGCGTTCGCGCGCGCACGCGCGCGCGCGTGCGT